>JAQPPZ010008649.1:0-17625 GCA_028583015.1 Wollemia nobilis | reverse complement strand
GGATGAGAAAGAGTATACAAAGCTACAGTTAGAACCTAACAAGATAGTCAAAGTCAAAATAGATTGCACTCCAGATGAGCTCAAGAAAATTAAGAAATTATATTATGAGTTTCCATATATTTTTACCTGGAGCTATCATGATCTAAAATGCTACAACAAAGATGTGATCTAACATACCATTGAGTTGTAGGAAGGAGTAAAACCCTTTTGAAAAAAAAAATGACATTTTAATCCAAAGATCAAGGTACTAATGAATGCAGAGTTACTAAATATGGTAGAGGTAAAAATCATATATCCTATCAAACATTCAACTTGGGTGGCGAATCTAGTCCCATTACGAAAGAAGAACGAAGATATTTGCTTGTGCATAGATTTTCATAATTTGAATCAGGCATCACTGAAAGACCACTATCCTTTGTCGTAGATTGACCAGATTCTTCATGTAGTCATCAAAGCACAAATATTCTCACTACTAAATGGTTTCTCTGGCTACAATCAAATTTAGGTGAAGGATGAAGACCAACACAAAATGGTGTTCACCACCAAGTGGGGCACTTTCACCTACCAATGAATACCTTTCGGTTTGTTAAATGCTAGCACTACCTTCAAGAGAGCAATGGACATAGCATTTTGTGAGTTGTTGAATTGTATTATTGTGATATATCTGGATGACGTGACCATTTTTTCTCATGACAGAAAAGAGCATGGTTCTCACCTGAGACAGGTTTTTGAGAAATATCAAGATTTTGGAATTTCTATCAACCCAAAGAAATTGATATTTGATGTTAAAGAGGGGAAACTTCTGGGTCATGCAATATTGAAGGATGGGTTGGCCATTTATCCTACCAGATATGATGCTCTTTTGAAGCTACCCCTATAAGCCAATAAAAAATAATTACAATCATTTTTTGGACAAATCAATTTTTTCCAAAAAATCATTGCAGATTTTACTCAAGTCATGAAACCAATGATTAAGCTCCTTAAGAATAAAGCAGATTTTAAGTGGACAGAATGAAGGAAGAAGGCTTTTCAAGAGATAAAGGAGAGAATTTTACAAGCACCTATTTTAATCAATCCAGACTACTCTAAGGATTTTATCCTTTATACCATGGGTGAGCAAGAAAGCTATTCTGCTGTGCTCACGCAAAAAAGAGATGATGAAAATGAAAAATCGATTGCTTTTCTGAGCTAAGTTATTCAATCACATGAGGAAAAATATAATTTCATTGAAAAATAGGTCCATGCAGTTATGAAATCCTTGAAAAAGTTCCTACATTTTATCTCACAAAGTAAGACTATAGTCTACATCATTCATCCAGATATCAGGAATTTTATTATTCAAGGGAAATTAGATGACAAGAGAGTAGGCTCACTTTCAAAGATACAAGAGTATGATGTTGAGATTGGTCCGACCAAATTGGTCTACGAATGGGAACTTTGTCAAGAGTTAGCTAAAAGTTTTGCTTATTAGTAAACAGATCTACTACACAATGAAGTTATCAGTGAGAGCAATCTTGCAAATCAAGAGATAGACGACTGCAGTTGGAAAACAGACCTTGAAAAATTATTTACATCATGAAGATGCCCATCACATCTAATCTCCTCATAGAGAAGAAGATTCAGGTTACAGGCCCTCAGATACGTCTTGCTACCAAGTGGTTTATTTCATAAAAATATAGATGGAGTACTCCTCAAATGCATTAAGGAATTCAAAAAATAGAATATTATGGAGGAGTTTCACTCTGGCTTATCAGGTGACCACTATGTAGGGAGTCCTATGGTATTTAAGATCATTAGAGTTGGTTACTTCTGCCCTACTCTTTTCACATATGCACATAAATTTAGTCAGAGCTGCGATAATTATCAGTGGTATGTTAGAAAAAGCAAGAATGCATCTTTACCTCTACACCCAATTCAAGTGGAAGCTCCGTTTCAATAGTGGGGCTTAGAATTTATCAGGGTCATTTATCCCGATTCTTCTATCAAGAACAAATACATCCTGACAATGATTGAATATTTTACTCGATGGGCAGAGGCCATTCCAACCAAGAAGGTAGATCAGGAAATGATTATCTATTTTCTCGAGGGACTGATCATCCATTTTGGTGTACCAGATGCAATCATGATAGATAATGAGAATCCCTTCATAGGGGCGAATATCACCGAATTCATAGGCAGGTATGAGATCTATTTAAAAACTTCATCTAATTATTACTCATAGAAAAATGGTCTAGCTGAGTCCACAAACAAGAATTTGTTCAAAATTTTGAAAATGATCCTTGGAAGCAACAAGAGAAGTTGGTATTTGATTTTGAATTAAGCCTTGTGGGTTGATTGCATATCGATTAAGAAATTGATCAAAGCTTCTCCCTACTCCCTAGTGTATGGCAAGGAAGCAATCCTACCCATCCATATCAAGCTATCAGTTCTCTAAACCTTGCAAATTCTCAATGACGAAAATGATGAATCTGATTCTATGAACACAAGGTTAGCCCAGCTTTTGCAACTTGAAGAAGAAAGAGAAAAAATATAAAATTCTTTCATGAAACATGCCAAAGTAAAACAAAAGTGGTTTGAAAAAATAAAAACTGAGTGAAAATTCAAAATCGGTGATTTGGTTCTCAAATAGAATGAGAATAAAGCAAAGTCCAGAAAGCACCATAAGTTCGAGGTAATCTAGGAAGATTCCTTTCAAATTTCATGGGTGAACTTAGTTAATGCTTATCATATCTAAGGCATGGATGGTCGACAGTTGTTGATTTTGGTAAACTATCTTCATATGAAGGCATATTTTAAGTAATGAAATCGAAAAACTAGTATGTATATATGTTCATATATTTAAAAGTTATTTTATTTTCCAAAAGTATTTTATTGCTTTTTAAAAATATATATATATATATATATATATATGAGAAAAGTGACTCCACTGACAGAATTTCGTCCTACCTTGAAGAATCATTTTTGTCCCAAAATGTTTTCTCATTATCCAAAAATTAATTTTGCCCTAAAAATTCCTTTCCAACCTAAGATCATTCATCCGCACCTACCCATCGTGCAATAACATCCCTCATCTAGGATGATGCCTACCATCCTATCAGGTTATTATATAGAAAGGGACACTTCCCTAAAAACCTCTTGTGTAGCAAATTCTACATAAATGGGGAGTAGTTTCATTCTATTGATTATTCTCTGGGGGTGGCCCTTATTACGAAGTGCATTATTAGTTTCAGGAAAAATTAAATAAAATCTTTGAGCAAGCGATTTTGGATGAAAAAGGACAAATTTAAAAAAAAAAAGAGAAAGAAAAGCATTAAAATTAATTTTTCCCCAATTATTCATTGTTGAAAACATAAACGAAGAGAAATTAGAGGATATGAGGATATATATTGATGAGCAAGGTGCAACCAAAGTATTGTCATTGTTGTCAACACAGTCAGGTTGATCAGTTGATGCAATGGATTGGAGTTGATTGATGAGCAAGGTGATGGACAGGAGTTGATTGATGAGTAAGGTGCAGCCAAAGTATTGTCATTGTTGTCAACACAGACAGAGGATCGGTTGATGCAATGGACAGGAGTGCAGAGGTCATTAGATAGATCGGTTGATGAAGTGAACAAGAGTTCAAAGCAGTCAGAGCATGTACAATGAATTTCCAAGAAGACAGAAGTGGCCCAGATGCAAAAGCTCAAAGAAAAAGACAAGTAAGAAAACTGTCGCGATATCGCGACATGTTTTCTGTCGATTTCGCGACATATCGGAGGAGAGAGAAAATGCTGGAAAAGCTGTCGCGATTTCGCGACATATCGGAGGAGAGAGAAAATGCTAGCAAAACTGTCATGATTTCGTGACATGTTTCATTTTTGCGGTCCAAAGCGAAGAGAAAGAGGAGAGAGAAAAATATGTCACGATTTCGACATGTTGGAGGCAAAGAAGCCAAGTGGAAAAACTGTCGCGATTTCGCGACATGTTGGCAGAGAAGGAAGCAAGTGGAAAAACTATCATGATTTCATGACATGTTCGAAGAAGAAGCGCATGCAGGGAAAACTGTCATGATTTCGTGACATGTTTGGAGAGAAGGCGCAAGCAAAGAAAACTGTCACGATTTTGTGACATGTTTGAGAGAAGGAGCTCGCAAAGAAAAGTGTCACGATTTCGTGACAATCTGCAAGAGAGGCAGTACGGATGAAAATGTGTCACGATTTCGTGACATGTTTGAGAGAAAGAGCTTGCAAGGAAAAGTGTCACGATTTCATGACAATTTGCAAGAAGGATGGTACGGAGAAAAAGTGTCACGATTTCGTGACATGTCGGGTTTTCGCGATCCGATGTCAAGAGAAAGCGCTAAGGAGAAAAAGTGTCATGATTTCGTGACATATTGTAGGAGAGAGAAGGCAAGATAAAAAGTGTCACGATTTCGTGACATATTGCATAAGGAAGAGCTCGAGAGAAAAAGTGTCGTGATATCGCGACATGTCGCGTTTTCGTGACCTGAAGAGAAAAGAAGAGCTAAGGAGAAAAGATGTCACGATTTCGTGACATGTCGCATTTTCGCGACAGCAGCAGAGAGGAAGGCTCTGAAGGATGAAGTGTCACGATTTCGCGACAGAAGCAAAATGAAAGAGCAAGGAAGCAGAAGCGTCACGATTTCATGACAAAGTCAAGGAGGAAGTGCAAGGCAGCGAAAGTGTCACGATTTCGTGACATGTTCCGATTTCGCTGAGGCATGCGGAGAAGAATGTACGGCAGCGAGAAGTGTCACGATTTCGTGACATGTCATGTTTTCGCTGGTGCATGCAAAGAGAAGTGTACGGCAGCGAAAGGTGTCATGATTTCGTGACATGTCATGTTTTCGCTGGTGCTTGCGGAGAAGAGTGTACGGAAGAGAAAGATGTCACGATTTCACGACATGTCATGGTTTCGCTAGTGCAAGCAGAGAAAAGTGCAAAGAAGCGAAAGTGTCACGATTTCGTGACGTTCCGTTTTTGCGGGCAGAGAAGAGTTCAAGGCAGCGAAAGTGTCACGATTTCGTGATAGGTTGTGTTTTCGTGGGTGCAAGCCAAATAATGAAGCAGGAAGGTGAAAGTGTCATGATATCGTGACATGTCTTGTTTTCACGGTCAAACGCCAAGAAAAGTCAAAGGGGCAAAAATGTCACGATTTCACGACAGGTCGCATTGGCGTGATGGAAGAAGAAGAACCCAACCGAAGTAAAGTTAACTAGAGTCAGAACTGTAGTTGCAGGGTGTGTTGCAAAGAAAGTCATGCAAGAAATATAAAGAAGAGTTAACTGGAGTCAGAACTACAGTTACAGGGGGCAGTTAAAGAATAAATTATATAGCTAAAATTAGAACAGTGCTTTAAAGACAGAACGGCTGTTACAGGGCCGTGACGCAGTGAAACTGTCAGAGTGATGGCCATACTGAGTATCCCAAATAAAGAGACAAACCTATTAATAGGGTGCATGTAAGAACAGTGTCAGAAAGGAGTTATTTACAGGAATGGCTATTAAGAGGCTACATGAGGGATTATGGCAGTTACAGAAGACCTAGGGTTTCAAAATGAAATATATTGTTTTAAAATGGCAGTTGCATGGCGAAGAAAGAGAGCTGCTCAAAATTGAAATATGTGCAGCCATAAAGAGGGAAGGTGTCACTGATAAGAATGTAAGAGCGTCGAAATACGTAGATAAGGCTGTCAGAGCACAGAGAAGGCTGTCAGAGCCGTAAGCGCAGAGAAGGCTGTCAGAGCGTAGTAAACCATAAAGCGGTAAGAGTGATCCGTTAGGTTAAGCACTGCGTGGGTAGAGATGTGAAAGAGATAGGTGAGAGAGAGAAATAGAGCATAAGGAGAAAAGGAGTGAGTGAGTGAAAGAGTGTTGCTATAGAGGGATAGTGTTGTGGGTTATAGGAAGTATGTTGTAAGAAGTATAGAGCTGTGAGAGCTGCAAGTGCAAGCCATATGAAAGGGCTGTAAGTGTGCAGTAGGTAGAGCTGTAAAAGAGTGTATGCTTTGTGGACAGGAAGTTGAGATTAAGAGTAAGAAATAGAATATATTGAGTCTCTAACAATTCTCCTTATGCTTCCATGAGATTGATTTGAGTTAAGATAGACCAGTGAGGGTCTTGTAACACAGAAGGCATTTTTATGTCAATCAAGATTTAAAATAGAAATCCAAGTTGGTGCTTGGAATCGGGGGTTGGTGCTCCTTCCAGTTGGTGCTGGTAAATTAGGGGTTGGTGCTCCTTCCAGGTGGATGCTGGTAAATTGATTGTAAAGTTGGTGCTTTGCAATGGCTGGATTTGGATGGGAGTCCAAGCAGTCTAGTTTGAGGAGTAGCCAAAACTGGTGAACCTCGTTACATCTTGTGTTATGTGATGCTCTCTTGTGGTACTTGTTGTTTCTGGTTTTAAGCTTTCATTGTTTTGGCTTTAAGAGTTAAAGTTTTAAGTTTTAAATAGCTGCACTGATTCACCCCCCCTCTCAATGCCATTGTAAGACTAACAATTGGTATCAGAGCCAAGTTCCCAGTTTTGGCTAAATCAGTCAGGGTTGATCTTGGATTAGTACAATGGCTAAAAAGAACAGATCCTCTTCCAAAAAGGCATCCCAGTCAGTTTTAGTTTCTGTAGAAGAGAAATTTGAACCAGAAAAGGTAGAAGAAGTGAATCCTGAAGTTTGTGATGAAAACCTTGAGGGTGAAGTAGATCTAGAAGGTGAGTTGATCTCTGCTCTTGAAGAGTTGAGTATAGAGAGGAAAAAGAACAAAAGAATGTCCAAGAAGTTAGAAGAATATGGGGATGAGATTGAAGATCTCTTCTTACAAGTTCAAAAGGCCAAGAAATCAGAAGAAGCCTTGAAGACACACCTGGATGATAAGGATGATGTATGCAACACAAGTGAAGAGGAATCTAACAAAGTTATTGTTGATCTAAAGTTGCAAGTAGAACAGTACAAAAGGATTGAAGATATTCTCAGGTCTCAAATCAATGAGAAAGAGACTGTATGTTGCCAACAAGAAGAAGAGATTGTTTCATTGAAGAAACAACTAAAAGAGGCCAATATAAATCTCAAATTTGAGAAGAGCACAGAGTTGCTAGATACAATGATAAATCAACAAAGAAGCTCCACGGCTAAGTTTGGTCTTGGATATGAAGTTGAACAACCTTCATCCTCCAAATATGCAGAGAAGAAGAAGTCTCCGGTTGAAGGATTGAAGCAAGAAAAATCTGAAGCTGAATCCTCAAAAGGAAGAAAATATCAAAGAAAATCTACAGCAAAGCAACCACAGCAAAAGAGGTTCTCTCACTCTCACTCTTTTAATAATAATGCTTTTAATGGCTATTGTTCTAAATGCAACCACTTTGGTCACAAGGCAATTTATTGTGGACTGAACAATAGATCAAAAAGTTATGCTGATAAAAACTCATCTGCTTTCCTGAGTGAACACCCTGTGCAATGTTTTAAATGTAATGGCCATGGGCACATAGCAAGGTTTTGTCCAAGCACTTCTGTATCCAATCTAAGGCAAGACCATAGATTTCATCATACACACAGGATGCAATACAGACAGGGAATTAAACATGTGCAATGTTTTAAATGTAATGGTCAAGGGCACATAGCAAGGTTCTGTCCAAGCACTTATGTATCTAATCTATGGCAAGACAATAGATTTCATCAGAAGCAAAGTATGCAACACAGACAAGGAACATATCATGTGCATAAAAGAAAAGAAAATAATCATCCATCAAGAATGCACAAGAGACAACCCCGCAAGAGAAATGTTCAAGTTCACAAACAGGGGCAAAATAGGGATGTAGTTGAAAAACTCAAGCCCAAGTTCAGGAAAGTCTGGAGAAAGACAGAAGAAAGGAATTCGTGTCTCCTTGGACAGAAGGAGATTACTCCTCTACTGCATTAAGCAGCTCCAGGTGGCACATCCTCAGGGGGAGCAATCTTAAAATGTTATTTTAATGCTCCTATGTATTTGGCCGGTTATCTGAGGATGAAAGGCAAGTAGTCAGGAAATTGTCGTATAGCTGTTAAAGTGTGTTTTTCAGTTTATGTAGTGGTTTGTGGAAGTGCCGTGAAGTGTGGTGATTAAATTGAGAGCTGTCACCATGGGTAGTTTTTGAGATATGTCATTGTTGTACTGATGATGATTCTTCTGCCACTGTTCATAAATTACGAATCATAACAGTCCAGATAATTTGCTCAGCGAAAGGTTGCTTGCCCTAGCTGCGTATTTGTGTTTCGATAAATGCAGCGTGTATTTGTTCTACGCTTTGAGGTAAATATTGTTAGATCTTTCATGTCGCCTTGGTAAATATTATTTAATTCACAGACAGTTCATTTTAACTGCTGATAAAATATCAATCCGAGGTTAAGAAGTATGAGGTTGAGTAAGGGGCACTATGGTTGGCCATAAAGTGTTTGTCAAAATGTCTTCTCCTAATTTGCACAATTGAAAGTGAGGTGTGATCTACGATGAATCGTAGAAAACATAGATCAGGTTGTGTTGTAGTACAGTATTTGATGCTTGCACAGAGTTGGCAGTAAAATTGCAGAGTTGGTACAAGTGTGAGTCACTTGTCAATTTTGTTGAAAGATGTGAAACCAACATGTTGAATGGGAAGACTGAAGAAGAGGTTTATAATGAGCAGCCAGATGATTTATAGCCTGGTGATGAATAGTTGAGTTGCTTTCATAGAGGTTGTTTTGGTCAAGTTAATGCTTTACTTGATACATGATTTGGGCTTACTCCATTGAGATTGATTTGAGCAAGTTATTCTTTGCATTGGTGATTTATGTTGGTGGCTGTCTTGTTCAAATACCTTTGGAAAGAAAAGGATGTCTACTAGTTTCCTTTTCATGGAGTGATTGGTTGAATGCTTCAAGGATAATCTTGAGTTGAATGATGATTGGTTAAACCTTGTCTATAAGCATTGTTGTTAAAGCCCTAATTGGTTGAGAAAAGAAATTGGTTGTGGCTGGGTGGATTGAGGTAGTCTGTTGGATTCTCACTGCAGAGAGAGACAAACAACTGTCATTGAGTTCAAGCTTGTTGAGAATATCCAAGATGCATGGTGGAGATGTATGCAGATGCTGCTGGCATAGCAGAACAAAAAGTTGGCTATATAAGATTATTGTATGCCTTCACTAACAGTGGACAAGTTTGAGTTTGCAAAGCAACAGAGGGTAGTTGCACATAAGATCATGTTCTTACACATGTTATATTGGTGAAGTTGATGGTGATGGTGTCATTCATTGGTTATTGCTGCTATTCACATTATTGATATTGTTGATGCCTATTATGCTTATCATGATGTTGTCAATCAGTGAAATGAAGTGGTCTTGGACTCAAGGGGAGCATTTATGCATTTGTTTATCATATTGCTCATGTTTATGCTTTTTGCTAACTGTCATAACGTGTGCCTGAGAATGATGTGCATGGACTCAGGGGGAGTTTTGCAGCCGCCCTTTGGTATTATTGTCAAAGGGGGAGAAGAATTACAGGTAATTGCACTCAATTACGTGTGTTGCCAACAATTCCAAAGGGGGAGATTGATGAGCAAGGTGCAACCAAAGTATTGTCATTGTTGTCAACACAGTCAGGTTGATCAGTTGATGCAATGGATTGGAGTTGATTGATGAGCAAGGTGATGGATAGGAGTTGATTGATGAGTAAGGTGCAGCCAAAGTATTGTCATTGTTGTCAACACAGACAGAGGATCGGTTGATGCAATGGATAGGAGTGCAGAGGTCATTAGATAGATCGGTTGATGAAGTGAACAAGAGTTCAGAGCAGTCAGAGCATGTACAGTGAATTTCCAAGAAGACAGAAGTGGCCCAGATGCAAAAGCTCAAAGAAAAAGACAAGTAAGAAAACTGTCGCGATATCGCGACATGTTTTCTATCGCGATTTCGCGACATATCGAAGGAGAGAGAAACTACTGGCAAAACTGTCACGATTTCATGACATATCGGAGGAGAGAGAAAATGCTAGCAAAACTGTCATGATTTCGTGACATGTTTCATTTTCGTGGTCCAAAGCAAAGAGAAAGAGGAGAGAGAAAAAGATGTCATGATTTGATTTGTGACATGTTGGAGGCAAAGAAGCCAAGTGGAAAAACTGTCATGATTTCGTGACATGTTGGCAGAGAAGGAGGCAAGTGGAAAAACTATCACGATTTCGTGACATGTTGGCAGAGAAGGAAGCAAGTGGAAAAATTGTCATGATTTCATGACATGTTCGAAGAAGAAGCGCATGCAAGGAAAACTGTCATGATTTCATGACATGTTTGGAGAGAAGGCACAAGCAAAGAAAACTGTCATGATTTCGTGACATGTTCGGGGAGAAGGAGCTCGAAAAGAAAAGTGTCACGATTTCGTGACAATCTGCAAGAGAGGCAGTACGGATGAAAATGTGTCACGATTTCGTGACATGTTTGAGAGAAAGAGCTTGCAAGGAAAAGTGTCACGATTTCATGACAATTTGCAAGAAGAAGCGCTAAGGAGAAAAAGTGTCACGATTTCATGACATGTCGGGTTTTCGCGATCCGATGTCAAGAGAAAGCGCTAAGGAGAAAAAGTGTCACGATTTCGTGACATATTGTAGGAGAGAGAAGGCAAGATAAAAAGTGTCACGATTTCGTGACATATTGCATAAGGAAGAGCTCGAGAGAAAAAGTGTCACGATATCGCGACATGTCGCGTTTTCGTGACCTGAAGAGAAGAGAAGAGCTAAGGAGAAAAGATGTCACGATTTCGTGACATGTCGCATTTTCATGACAGCAGCAGAGAGGAAGGCTCCGAAGGATGAAGTGTCACGATTTCGTGATAGAAGCAAAATGAAAGAGCAAGGAAGCAAAAGCGTCACGATTTCACGACAAAGTCAAGGAGGAAGTGCAAGGCAACGAAAGTGTCACGATTTCGCGACATGTTCCGATTTCGTTGAGGCATGCGGAGAAGAATGTACGGCAGTGAGAAGTGTCACGATTTCGTGACATGTCATGTTTTCGCTGGTGCATGCAAAGAGAAGTGTATGGTAGTGAAAGGTGTCACGATTACGTGACATGTCATGTTTTGGGTGAAAGAGAAGTGTAAAAAGGCAATTTGAATGTCATGTGGTGCTGGAGAGAAGAGTGTACGAAAGAGAAAGATGTCACGATTTCGTGACATGTCATGGTTTCGCTAGTGCAAGCAGAGAAGAGTGCAAAGAAGCGAAAGTGTCACGATTTCGTGACATGTTCCGTTTTCATGGGCAAGAGACAGAGAAGATCAAGGAGGTGAAAGTGTCACGATTTCGTGACATGTCTTGTTTTTACGGTCAAACGCCAAGAAAATTCAAAGGGGCAGAAATGTCATGATTTCGTGATAGGTCGCATTGGCGTGATGGAAGAAGAAGAACCCAGCCAAAGTAAAGTTAACTGGAGTCAAAACTATAGTTGCAGGGGGTGTTGCAAAGAAAGTCATGCAAGAAATATAAAGAAGAGTTAACTAGAGTCAAACTACGTTACAGAGGATTAAAGAATAAATTATACGACTAAAATTAGAACGGTGCTTTAAAGACAACGGTTTAGGGCGTGACAGTGAAACTATCAGAGTGATGGCCATACTGAGTATCCCAAATAAAGAGACAAACCTATTAATAGGGTGCATGTAAGAACAGTGTCAGAAAGGAGTTATTTACAGGAATGGCTGTTAAGAGGCTGCATGAGGGATTATGGCAGTTACAGAAGACCTAGGGTTTCAAAATGAAATATATTGTTTTAAAATGGCAGTTGCGTGGCGAAGAAAGAGAGCCGCTCAGTATTGAAAAATGTGTAGCCATAAAGAGGGAAGGTGCCACTGATAAGAATGTAAGAGCGTCGAAATACGTAGATAAGGTTGTCAGAGCACAGAGAAGGCTCGAGCCGTAAGCGTAGAGAAGGTGTCGAGCGCAATAAGCCATAAAGCGGTAAGAGTGATCCGTTAGGTTAAGAACTCGTGGGTAGAGAGATAGAGATAAAAAGAAAATATAGCTAGAAATAAGATGAGTGAGTGTATAGAAAGTTTGTATAGAGGGATAGTTTTAGAGGTGGAAGTATGCTTTAAGAAGTACAGAGTTGTGAGAGCTGCAAGTGCAAGCCATATGAAAGGGTTGTAAGTGTGCATAGGTAGAGCTGTAAAGAGTGTATGCTTTGTGGATAGGAAGTTGAGATTGAGAGTTAGAAATAGAATATATTGAGTCTCTAACAATTCTCCTTATGCTTCCATGAGATTGATTTGAGTTAAGATAGACCAGGTGAGGGTCTTGTAACACGAGAAGGCATTTTTATGTCAAACAAGATTTAAAATAGAAATCCAAGTTGGTGCTTGGAATCAGGGGTTGGTGCTCCTTCCAGTTGGTGCTGGTAAATTAGGGGTTGGTGCTCCTTCCAGTTGGTGCTGGTAAATTGATTGTAAAGTTGGTGCTTTGCAATGGCTGGATTTGGATGGGAGTCCAAGCAGTCTATGTTTGAGGAGTAGCCAAAACTGGTGAACCTCGTTACATCTTGTGTTATGTGATGCTCTCTTGTGGTACTTGTTGTTTCTGGTTTTAAGCTTTCATTTGTTTTGGCTTTAAGAGTTAAAGTTTTAAGTTTTAAATAGCTGCACTGATTCACCCCCCCCTCTCAGTGCCATTGTAAGTCTAACATATATATCTTCATATCCTCTAATTTATATCCTCATATCCTCTAAATTTCATGGTAAAATGAAAAAAACTTCTTTCTCTCTCTCTCTCTCTATATATATATATATAAAGAAAAAAGAAAATAAAAAAAGAAAAATATATAATTTTACCATGAAATTTTTATTTTAAGGGGCAAAATTAAATTGCATGGTGAAACTCAAAGAAGAAAAATCAGAAATAATTTTAAAATTGCATGCTTTTTGGCCAACTCCAAGTTATCAAAGTTATTTCCAAAAAAGGAGGGCGAAATCAATTTTTAATTGCTTTTTCAATAAAGCATTATCATTTTTTTCCAAATTGGGGTGAAATTAGAAGAAGGAAATTGTTTTAAAAGGAGGGTTTCCAAGCATAACATTCAGCAGGCACAAGAAGAAGACAATTCTTGGAAGCACAGGTGAAAAGGAGAAGTGCATTGCCAGATCAATTTCACCCATTTAAATATTTTTACTAATAAAAATCAAGTTGGAGTGCCCGATTAATGTCATTAAAAATTTTAAAGTGCCCAAAGCAATTTATTTTACTTACTTTCACCTTGGTTGATGTTTTGATGTCCTTGAGAAGCGAAACTCAACATTTTCATCCTTTAGAGCATCCATTGCTCACACATGGTGAATTTATTTCTCTAAATTAGCTATTGAATATCTAGATTGTGCTCTTTGAATTTAAAGGCAGTTGGGCAAGAGTTTCGAAGAGGATTTCGGGTGAAAGAAAGTTATTTACAGTTAAGGGGCCATTTAAAAATTTATTAAAAATATGCTTGGTGCAAGAACTAAGACACACGTTCGTATGAATTCCTCAAGAACACCACCTGCAGTAAATTCGATAGTTAAGGGTGAAAGATATAAGAAAGATGAAGTGAAAGCTTCCAGAGCAAGAATATTTTCTGTGAGCATTGTAAGGTTGCTATTAAAAGCACAATTTTGTTGTAGGTTTACCATACTATTTTAGTAGGAGCTGCAATACGAAGATGGGGAAGAAGACAACTGATCCGAAGAAAGTCGTTGAGCCAAAAGAAGTACAGGGTGGTAAAAAACTAAAAAGGTTAGGAGGCATGAATATACAGAGCTTGATCCATATTCAGATACGCTGGCCAATATTGGATATTATTCAATATCAAACAAAGGCATAGAAAAATTGTGCCTAGACGTGGAGAATGTAGTTAGGCAGAGTTTGACGTCAAAAAATCCATTAATAGTTTCTTACCATGCATAGCTTTCCTAGTACTTATGTACACTAGTGCATCCTTACCCTGAGATGGTGATAGCAATTGCAAAGTTTTACCAGCCTACAACTCGGGCCATTCGTAATGTAAAGGGAGATAAATTGTTCACCATTTCACCCAGTGCAATCAGATAGGCATTTTCTTGTGATGTGCAACCTTCCTAGGATTTCATGACTAAGAAGATGAATCTTAAGGAGCAAGAGGAAATGTATCAATCAACTATAACACTACGCCAGTTCATGGAAAACCAACTGATAAAGGCACCCTAGTTTGGAGAGTTGCCAGCTTTGTCAAAACCCTTGATAAAATTCACAAGCCTAGATATGTATTCTATGTTGGCTTGGGTATCTGGTCTTCCTACTGATACCATAGTGTATAAATGGCAAGCAACTATGGTGCAGTGCATTTCCAAAGTGGAGTTTTATGCCCCTACGACCATGCAAGCGAACATGAACACAATTTTATTTTATTGGTTGGACTATGTAGCTTGAGTGATGCATACCCAATCGAAAAGAATTCAGAGCGAAGAAGCAGTTTGTTTCAGGCATGCTTTATTTTTGGCTTGGTATTTATTCTTCCATGTGCATCAATACTTTTTTTTATTGTAGTAAAACAAACTGATGAGGCAGATAACAAGCTGCCAGTATATTCATGGACTTCAAGCTTGTCTAGGGGGGAATCGTTTTACAATTTTAATCGCATGTTCCTGGGACCCGCCCTCGCACTCATTTACTACACAAGTGAAAGAGTGCCCAAGGCAATGAGGGAATAAATTGTCACTATGGAGAGAGGAGATATCTTTTTGTTGATATAGGGTGTCGTGGTGCAAATTTTTGGCTTCACTGGCAAGCCATTTCTCCTTTTTGATTTCACTATCGAGTGACCCTTGGCAATAGAAGTTGTCCGACAGATCGACTACATTAACAAATTTTATGGGGCAGGATGAGGAAAGAGGACCACATACACCATGCCATTTCACTTTGGTGGAATCGAAGTTGACAAAATAGGCCAAAATAAATTGCTTAGTGAAGAACTCTCAGATATGGGTATGGTGGAGTTACATTAGTGATGGAAAAATGATCCTTTAGATCTATTCATAGATTTTATTAATGCTATAAATTTTCATTGCTACCCTAGACCTGATATTCAACAACACAAAAATAATCCAAAAGGGTACGATATTGAATGGCATGTTGACCAAATGACACTACTTTCGCCATGGTATGATTATTATAAGATAGAGGTTGAGTACAACCCCATGGTTCATAAGCATAAAATTCCTCCCTCAGGTTTGTTTGATAGGATGAAAGAACAACTGCCAACATGGAACAACTGCCAACTTGGAATGAAGAGAAAATTACCAACTAGTGGGTTATGAGGGTCCACAAAGGGAAAATAGGGTCACCTTTTGGTCTGGTACTAGATGAGGTATTTTTGGACGTCTATGATAAGTATTATGATGGCTATCAACCAATCTCTTTAATCAATATTGGCCGAACATGAGCAACGTGTAGCCAAGGAGGCACCACTTGTGGAGGAAGAAAGACAACCATAACTAGAAGTACAACTACAAAAAAAGAAGAAAAATAAGCATGAGGCACCTCCTTTCCCAAATATATCTAAAAGGTCTAGAATAGGAGCAGTTTATTCATCTATGGCAATCCCTCCTCCCACAAGTGAATTTACGAAGGCTAACATTTTAGAAGAGCCTCATTTGGTTTAGGAAGAATAGTTGGACCAGTAGATGGAAGTCATAGATCTAGAAAAGGAGGCAGAGGAGGAGAAAAATAGGGGTGAGCCAACATCACAGTCACCCCATAATTGATTCAGAAGGTGTCCAAGCCTGAAGGTACATTTTATTCTTCCCTTGCTCTTGAGAATTTGATGACTGTTGCACCCAATTTTGTAGTTGTTGCTTCCAAATCTCCCCCATTTGGCATACCTACCACCATTTTGCTTCCTATTTTCCACTCCCTAGTCACCAATGCTCTCTCTTCTTCTATTATCGCTTCTACTATTTCTCTTTCTTTAATTTCCTTCGTATTTGGTCCTAACCCATTTTTTCTCCCCTCATCCTCCATTCTAGCACTTCCACCACAATCGTAAGTACACAAGCTCCTCTTCGAGTGAGTGTAACTACAACTGAAACCCTCACTTCTTCCCCTTTAACTGCTTTGATTACATCAACCTTTACCGTTTCTACTTCCCTTCCTGAGCCAAAAATTTAGTAGTCTCATTTCCCTCTTGCTCCTTTTCTTGAGTTGCAAGTGCTTCCAAATCTAGAGATAGAGATTGTACCAGATCATCCTATCACGATGAAGATGATCCAATCCCTATTAAATGCATCTTAATGGCTAAAGAGCCATAAGAGAAAGGAATCTCAGGCTCTAGTAAAGGAATTGAAGAAGGTGTATTTTAATACTAAAATAATGGAATCTTATACTGTGAGAATGATTCCCCAGGTCTAGAAGCCTTAAGGAGAAATGAATTCCCATGATTACACTTGTGAAGTCGTTATAGAGGACTTGACGAAGATTGAAACCAAAAAAAAATTAGGGACTACATAGGTGGACATGATATCTCTTTACTTGCATGGAGAACATTACAAGAAGATCTACTTTGAGGCTAAGGAAAATTTTATTGAGTTGACTAATGCTCTGGTTGAAAGTAGAGATCAGTTGGAAAAAACAAAATTAGATTGTTGGTAGAAGAAAGTAAAGGAATGGTAGAATGAAGCTAAGGGCTACCAGATAGCTTGGGTAGGGGTGGAGAACCAAGTACAAGTACTAACAACCCAACTTGAATCTATGTAGAAATAGTTGGATAAGAAAGCTATGCAATCGGTAGGTTTCTCCAAGGAAAATATCGAGAGACTCATCGCCATTTATTGAAATATTGTGTGACTTTGGCAATGGATGCACTCAAGGTTCTCACATACCTTCATGAGGCTCGAGTAGTGATTTTGAGAGGAAACCTTGGAATATGTTGAAGAGAGGCTAGAACCAAAACTAGAAATGGTGCTAAAAAAATTAGGCATAGGCAAATTATGATTTCTAGGTTAAACCGATGAGTGGGATGGACCACGGTTGGTCTAAGGCTATAATGATATTGCACGGCTATTTTACTTGATTGGATCTAGAAAGAGAAACCCGAAAGCTAATAACTATGTTTGAGCAGGAGCATTACGTTTCACTCGTATATTTTGAGGTTCTAGTCGATGAAGGATTTTTGAGCTTCATTGATGAGCAGGATGAACCGTTGCCAAAAAATGAATTGAAGATGACTTGGTATGCTTTCATGGGAGATAATTCAAAAATTTATGGCTGGAAGGAGCCAATAATATAGGAACAAGAACTACCTTGCATGGAGAGGCTCACTCGCATCGAATCTTCCTTACTGGAGCTACAATAAAGAGTTAACCATATTAGCTTGGATCATGTTGAGACATTGCACTTTTTCATAGATTTATTGAGTACATTATCAACATTCATAGATTATGCCTAGGCCAAATAAGTTTCCATGTATAAATCTACAAGTGAGAGCCTCACCAAACACGAAGTCCAAGTACGGGCAGAAGCACAACAAAAAGGACAAAAAAAGCAGGAGTAGAAGACAAGAGAGGAGAAGGAGGTTGTCGTATCAAACACTCCATCTAATACGGTAGGTATATATGAGACAACCAGTGGTGCTAA
>JAQPPZ010008648.1:0-18651 GCA_028583015.1 Wollemia nobilis | reverse complement strand
GAAAGCACGAGATTTCGGAAGTTTTGAAAGGAAAACTATTGTAATACATCCAAAATCAAATAAATGCTTAAGTCCTAAAATGTGAAATACATGAAATGAAAAAGACAACTTTGAAAGGAGATAACGAGAAAGTGTATAAAGCACAACCCTTTTATTTAACTCTCTCTAATCATGGTTACAAAGACGCCTCCTCCCTTTTCGGGGGCTAGGAGCGTTAAATGATTATATTACAATTATGACTTGGTATTCCTCCCTTCCGCATGCCCACATTTGAAATGGGCGGGCCAAAGTGTTCCTGAGACTTGCATTGATGAATCCTTGATTCTTGTTGTTCTTCTCATTAAAAAGACACAACAAGTCATTAGTACCACCTATGACAAAAGGATGAAGCATTTGATCTTAAAAACCAATGAAGGATGCATGCATAAGATTAACTAAATTAGTGAATAAAATGACTCTAAGTAACTTGCGATTTTGATAGAGACCAAAAACAATTACCGGAGGGCCACTACCATCAAAACAATCGGGGAAACTCCAGGGATTTGCATTCAAGCGGAAATTCAATCCCTAAACAGAGACAAAAATTCTATTATAATTGAATCCTCGGGTAGGACGACTTCGTTGTGACAAAGCACACCGTGTTGATGCTGCTCAAATGTCAAGTCTCAGGATCTCCAAAATACCTCTAAACATAGGGTTTAGCTAATCGAGGGCATTTTGGGACGACCCAGATGGTTGGATTCTCCCAATTTGACCTCCATTAACAGAAATTTGATGTCGCTATCTGCAAGTTAGTGGGACAATAAAAGTGACAAAAACATGATGAGATCTGATCAAAATGTTATGAAATCGAAGTTATAAACTATCTAAACAGCATATAATGGAATGGAATATAAACAAGTGATAAAAGAACAAACTAAAATAAAACTTAGAAGGTGTGGGGCACCCAAGCGGGCCGCCCACAGTTAGAATTGATTTCGGCACCAATCCACTTGGGATGGGCCCAAAATCTCTTGTGATGGGTTGTTGGCAAA
Organism: Wollemia nobilis; assembly: GCA_028583015.1. Classification (NCBI taxonomy): domain Eukaryota; kingdom Viridiplantae; phylum Streptophyta; class Pinopsida; order Araucariales; family Araucariaceae; genus Wollemia; species Wollemia nobilis. The sequence continues at coordinate 17,617 of JAQPPZ010008648.1, read as the reverse complement.
TTGGTGGATTCAATGTGGTCAAATGTTGGGTTTGGGTTCGGATCCACGCTTCCAAAAGCCACCCAATAACCTCTGTTGCGAAAGAGATTAAGGATGTGAAAAAGGTGAATCGAAAAAGGGGTTCAATGGGGTGTTCAATTTGGCATCACTTTGTTGTTGAAATACCTCAACTTGTATTTTTTTGGGTGGGAAAGTCCACCATTTTATAGAACCATGGGGTCTCTTTGGAGGGGCATGCAGGGATGCCATGTGGCGGCCATGCCTTCCCAAGAGGGGAGGGAGACTCTCCCGACACGGGCTTCCATGATTGCCTTTGTGACAGTCCTCAAACTACCAACCTACCCACCTACACGTGCATGCACGACATGAGGCAATAATTGAATGTCCTCGGCTGCCACTTGGAGGCATTCTTCTTTTTTCCCATTAAACCTAGAATTCATCTTGACCAAAGACGAATTTAGAATTCATCCTCGGGTGAAACGGATCCCGATTAAATTCATCCCCAGGTGAGACGAATGCGAGCAAAGTTATTGAATGTGCCAAATTGCCTTTTGACCTTACAAAATTGCTATGGAAGTGGTTAGGACCACTGTTTAACCTTTGACGGCTTTCCCTAGGGGTTGTGTGTGTCAAAGCGATCAGTGTTTGTAGTCACATAATCGGATTGGTGCTGTTTTGTTGTCTACAGATGCCCCTTTTTGGGGGTCTTGGTGCATGGTGTAGCACGAGCAAAAATAGATAACCAAAGCACTAATGATTAGGGTTTCTTAGTAACCTAACCAACTTTTGATACCCCAAGTATGGAAAGGGTATGCATTTTTGAATCCTTGCTTCTGACGAGCGAAGAAATTTGATTTCAAGTATTAACCTATTTTGGTGAGGTGTGACTTGAGCTCGGACATTGATCAGTCATGAATAGGCAAAGGGCGCAATCTTCTATCCACGGGGGAACCTCAAATTCATGATTCACGAATGCCAAGCATTTTATCAATTTGTGATTATTGCTTGTTTACTGCCCCAAGCAGGAGCGTGATTGTATTTGTTAATGATTCTTTGAATGCATGTCGTTTTCCTTAATTGGGTGTGTGTTTGTTGGTTGGTGACTAAGTGTGACTACCCCCTCAAGCGACAAATCGATGAGGGAATGACCTTCGTGAGAAAAGCGACGAGTCGCTTGACCCAAGATGACTTGTGCAAGGGTTTCGTCGAAGATTTATCATTAAGCATGTGCAATTTTTCCAACATTTAGACCTATTTTTGGTGGGTGTTAACCCTTTTGCGACATTGTTTGGAGGTGAAATTAACAAAAATCCATCTTCCCATGGAGTGGTCCGGCTAAGATAGCCTTCTTAGGGAGTAGGATAATTAAAATTTGTGACCCCAACATCTATTTTGTATGCCCGAGATGTCAAGTGCAACAACACTCACATCGGGAAAATTTATTGTCTATTTTTAGTGCATTTTTGTTCAATTTTTAATGTTTTTTTAATTTTTGGCCTGAATTCATCCCAGGGTGGGACGAATTCCAACTTTAAAATTCATCCCCAGGTGGGACGAGCTCTAACCGAGCGCTCGTCCCGGGGAAGGACGATTTGAAGCTCAAAAGGCCTATTTAAGGGACAAAACTTGAGTTTGGGCTCATTTTGCATCTAATTTTTTCTTGCGATTTGGAGCTCTAGGGAGGAGGAGGTAAATTCTGCGAAGCGAAGCGCTGTTGAGATTTTCCCTGCCATAATGAGTGCACAAACCGGGTCGAGTGGCGGAGCCGAAGCGAAACCAGTAAGTGCTTCCTAGAGTTTATTTTTGTTTTAAAACAAGTAAGTGTTTTGTTTTTACTGTAGGTTATTTCTCCCATGATTTTAACTTTTTTTGTTGAATTGTTTTCTCTTTTGACAAGGTTGTTAGGAGCCGGTACCGTGTACCACTTCTTTACCGAGGCATAGGGGGCACGATTGAGGCCGACGGGAGTGGCTTGATGCCTTTGGGCTCAAGCAAGTGGCTCGGCCGGAGCCACGTGGTCGCGGATCGGGCCTATTTGATGGCCTTGATCAAGCTTTGGGATCCGTGGACCAACACCTTCCATCTCTCGTCAGAGGATATGGCCGTGACTCTAGAGGATATCCATCAAATTCTTCAGATTTTGATAGATGGACTACCCATCGGGACATCGACGCGTGATCAGCGGACAACTATACTAACGCGATGCTTCGAGCATGGGGAGCGATTGGGCGAGAGAGCCTGAGTGGAGACGACAGAGGTGGTGCTAGGTTGGCGGGATTTTGTTGGATGGTGGCGGGAGAGGGGGTGTTAGGAGTGAGGCATGCATTCCTTATGGGCCTCATTTTCTTACACGACTTGTGAGGCACGAGGTTCCCATGAAACACTGTTGGTTTGGTGTAGCAATTGGTAGAGTGCCCGATAGAGGCACCACCGATCTCGAGATGGGGACATACACTATTGGAACAGCTCTCGAGAGAGTTGTATGGGGTCATGCTATCGATAGCGAAAGGGGATCAACTATGAAGTTATCATTCTGACGGTCTTGGGGTTGGCGACACATAGCGGTTGAGAGGCCAACAGGAGTTACCATGGACACTCGAGCGACGATTGAGGATAAGGAGATAGGGTATGCGGTTTTGTGGCGGCAGTCTAGAGAGCGAGGGGGGAGAGAAGACGATGGGCGGGTGTCCGCACTATGTCGATGCCTTCTATCGGCTCACTCTGGGGGAGGTGGTTTGGCGCCCTTATCGGGACTTTCTAGCTGGCTTGAGGGTGGAGAGTGGCTTTGAGGGTACGTAGAGAGTGGTGGTTGATTGGGTAGCACGGGACCGAGCATGAGTTCTTCTCATATAACAGGGTTACAAGACGGTTTGGGGTGCATAGGGGTTTCTTGGTGAGCTCGGTGGTCTATCGATTACTGGGGGGATGAGAGGACTCTAGACCAACCAGTCATCACACCACTGGGTGAGGATTCGAACCAACGGTGATTGATGTCCCCGGACGTGGATGACGGTCGGGACTACTGTTGAGTATGACTTGTGGTGGGTACGTGGCGATGGAGGAGAGGGGCCACTAGGAGGCACGGGAGGTGGAGACGGAGGGTGCTGAGGCACCATGGGATGATTGGGGAGCTCCATTGGAGGATGCAGACATGGTGGAGGTGGGGGATGAGGATGTATATTTGGGGGCTCCGGATCGTCAGAGATGAGGACATGGCGGAGAGGTGAGGAGCCGGAGCGAGTCGCTATTCCGAGAGAGTCTTGTGCCTCGGTGGATACGAGAGGAGATGGAGTGCAGGGTACGTGTCCGAGAATGCGTGATTGACGGAGGGTTCTACAAATGCGAGATCAAGAGCTAGGGGGACACGCTATGGGAGAGGGATCTCCTACGGGCTCCGGCTAGCGAGAGAGGGATAGGATTTTGGCATAGTGCAATGATGCATTAGCTTACTATCATTGGCGAGAGGTAGAGTGGTCCTGCAACTGGATAGATTTGGGAGAGGGAGGTCATCCACCTCGGTGGCCGGCTACTGAGCCATCGAGAGGTGGATCTTCATGTCGAACGAGGGATAGTGCTACGAGCAGTCAACATCATCTTGTCGTAGGCGATTAGATGAGGGAGGCGGCGATAGGCGTGAAGTAGGGGCTGCAGGTAGCCGTGCCGAGGGGTCCCATAGGACCCACACCATGGGGGTAGTTCCCGTCACACTGATCCTAGATCATGGTGGCCGACACCTTAGGTTGGGTGGTTTTGCTATATGATTGCAGGGTCAGAGGACCGGTTATTGTAGCTCGCAGGCATTTTTTTGATGATATATATATATATATATATATATATATATATATATATATCTAGCTTTATTATGGTTATGCACATGTGATGATTTGATCTTTATGCATGATGGCTGATGACTATGGATGTAAGCATGTTGATTTATTTTGATGGATGCATATGCTATGATGAATGCAAATGTTTTTTATTTATATGTGATATGCAGAAATGAAATGGATGAATGGGATTTGTGATGTTTGGCTATGGAACCATAGCTTTTGTTCTCTGTTATTTTGTTTTTGGGTGATTGCTGTGATGCATCACTTTGTATGTATACATGTGGTTTTTCTCTTTTTTTTTTGTATTTTTTGATGGTATTGCAAAGATGGAAAGTAGCGCAGTTGGTTTAGAAATGTAGCTAAGGTTTTCTGAGACTCAAACGGTTTTAACTCACTAGCCACGACTATACTTTGTCTTACAAGACTTTCAACTAAGGTATGAATCGAACTCATTTTTGACCAAGCTATTTCACATCCCTGTGTGTGCAATTGAGTTTATTTATGTGGTATTTGTCGGGATACCGCAGTGCGGATGGGCTTTCAACCGAACTGTATTGAGGATCACCTAACTAGCTCCACAAACTCCTTTGTTGTATTTAGTTAGATTAATCTACGGTGTTATCTAGGATACCATAAGCTAGCTCATCCTTATGCAAACATTGTTTTGCATATACGAAAAGCAATCCGACGGACATGTCGTCATGTGGGTAGGATACCACCATTGCCGGATAGGTGTCAACCAAAACCACGTAATGAGGATCACCTAGATGGTTTTGAGAATCATCGAGAATTCCAAACATTCAAGTTCGAGGTTATTTATTGGCGGAATTATTTGGGAGACTTGCTCGTCTATATAGTGATGCAAATCACTGTTTATTTTTCTATTTATTTTTCTTTTTGAACAAGGATTTTGAATAGTGGTGATAACCACTATTACTTGATTTTGTATTTTGATCTTGTGAATGGCTTTGATCCTCATGGCCTTGGGGATGACTACCCATCCTGGTTAGGGGCAGATAGTACGAATCCTTATGACGTTGGGGACCAAGGGGATGATGGAGATTATGAAGTAGGGGCATTGATATTTTAGGCCTTAGGGATGACTACCCATCCTGGTTAGGGGCGGATAGTACAAATCCTTATAGCTTGGAGACCAACAGTGAATGGAAAGGGTTAGGACGATGATTTTTTGGAATTTTGTTTGTGAATGGCGTTGATCCTTTTAGGTCTTGGGGATGACTATCCATCCTTGGCAAGGACGTGTAGTACAAATCCTTGCAACTTTGGGAACCAGCTATGATTGGGATTTGGCAGTGGTAAAACCACTGTTTATTAAGGTGAATGAATAGGGAAGATCTCATCCTTTTATCAATTCTCGGCATTGTAGAACCATTCGCACAGGGGGGATGAGCAAGATAACCATTTCGTTATGGTGACGCTGGATTACTATGCGAGGTTTCATCTTTCGTTCACACAACTTGGGAATTTTTGTGTTTTAATTTGTGTTGGGATGCTACGTAACAAGGTGTATTTCCAGTGTAACTCTACCTTTGTAAAATCCGTTTGACTCGGTACGTTACGTGGCTAAAGAGCAAAATGATTCCCGAATTACGAAAACTCTTGATACATTATAAGACCACTGACTCTATTGTGGTAAACAACAGTGAATGGTGTTTGCTATTTTGTAAAATGGAAAAGTGTGGAACAAGATGGACTTAGCAGAATAATTATAGTTTATGGTGCCTTTGACCTTTACGACCACAAATATGCAATGTATGGGTGCGATGCTTAATGCAGCTACATATTTTTTTTGTATTTTTGATGGATTGATTTTTTGTGAATATGAAGATGAGATGTGAGAAGTGTTGTTTAATGAATTTGAGCATGCCTAGAAATGAGATGCAAATTTTGTTATTTTTGATGATTTTTGGATTGTTTTGAGTTTCTGACCAAGCGATTATGAGATTCCTTGGAGCATTTTTGGGATTGACCAAGCGATTACGAAAATCCTTGGAGCATTTTTGGGATTGACCAAGCGATTTTAGGGATCCTTGGAGCATTTTTGGGATTGACCAAGCGATTTAAGGGATCCTTGGAGCATTTTTGGGATTGACCAAGTGATTTTAGAGATCCTTGGAGCATTTTTGGGATTGACCAAGCGATGGCGAGAATCCTTGGAGCATTTTTGGGATTGACCAAGTGATTTTAGAGATACTTGGAGTGTTTTTGGGATTGACCAAGCGATTATAGAATCCTTGGATGATTTTTGGGATTGACCAAGCGATTATAGAATCCTTGGAGCATTTTTGGGATATGGCTCTCTTAGATATGGAATGGGCACAAATGACTGATGTTCAAGGGTTCTATTTCCTTGATTTCGTCAAGAGAGGCTAGCCAATACGTCTCGGGTCCTATTTTGCTATCAATGACATATGGACCTAACCAATTTTCCGTGAACTTGTCCCTTAGGTGGGACGACAAACTAGAATTTTGTTGGTTTTCCTTCAAAACCAAATCACCAACCCGAAAGTCTCTGAGGTGAACTTTCATATTGTAAGCTTTCTTAAGTCGCTCTTGATAAATACGTAAAAGCTCGAGAGCATTAACGTGTCTTTCATCAAGCAACGTAAACTGGATCTATCGGTCCTGCCATGCAACATCATCATCGATGAACTCCCGCATTGATATTCATAGGGGAAGGAATCTCCAACTCTAGAGGGCATGACTGCCTTGGAGCCATACATGAGCGAAAGCGGAGTGGCCCCAGTGGGCATTCGAATGCCTAGTGCGATAATCCCACAAGGCAAGTGGGATTTGGATGTGCCAATCCTTATGACTGTCTGTGACCGTCTTTTTAAGGATGGCAACTAGCATTTTGTTTGACGCATCTGCTTACCCATTCGTCTCAGGATAATAGGGTGTCAAAATTTTTTGCTAAATTTTGTACTTTTTGGTCAAAGAATGAACGTATTTGTTCTTGAAGGCGTCCCATTATTCGAGAGTATTTTGGATGGAATAACAAAATGACATATGATGTTATGCAAAATGAACTCCACAATGCGGGGTCCTGTGGTAGAGGTAGCGAAATTGCTTCCACCCACTTGGTAAAATACTCTATGGCCATTATGATAAACGTGTGATGGCGACGATGTGGGGAGATCTTTACAATTAGATCGAAGCCCTTTCGTGAAAATGGCCAAATAGGTGGATTGTCTACAAGGCTTGGGAAGGTACGTGCATCAAATTGATATGATGTTGACACTTCATGCACTTCTTAACATATGCGCAAAAATCTTGCTCTAAATATGGCCAATAATAGCCCATGCGAAGAATGCGCTTTGTGATGGCCATACCACTGAAGTGGCCACCACATGTACCATCGTGCGCTTGGCGGCGCCCAAGTGGACTCTTGTAGTCCAAGCAATGAGAGGAGGATTCCTTAATAGCTATGATGGTACAAAATGTCTCCTATCAAGACATACTTAGCACTTTATGCTTGAATGCTTGTTTTGCGGCATGCGTCAATTCCAGCGGGAGATTACCTAACTTGAGGTAGTCTCTAATGGGTAAATACCGATCCTGTTGATCGAAAACCTTGACGGTATGAACAACCAATCCCTCTTGAAGTTCATCCCTAGCAAACGCTAAATGGGATAGAACTTATAATTATAGCATTGTATTGCTATTAATGGGAGTAGGGGAGAACAAGGATCCCTAATTAGCATGCTTCAAGCGATCATGGATTCGAGAGAACTTATCCGGGGATGGTTCAATCTGGATCATGTGGATTCTCGCGTCAAGTCAGAGCTTGCACGCTCCATTGTAGATTGCGATAGGGTTTTGACTTGAATGGTTGTCATATCACCAGAAAGGTCTTGCAAAATTAGTGACCCCAAGGAGGCCATTGTGTCTGCAAAATGATTTGATGATCGAGGGAGTGCCTCGATGTCATACCACTCAAGTTTTGCCAAGAATTTGTCCACAAGGGCTTTATAAGCTTGTAGAACTAGGCATTTGCATTGATATACCCCTTTGACTTGATTGAAAATTAACAATGAATCACCAAAGATGTTTAGTCATTTGATGTTCATGGTGATTGTTGTCTGAAGACCTATGAGAAAGGCTTCATACTCTGCATAAATGACGAGGGCATTGGAGCACCCACGGTGTGAAGAATACAATTCCCGCACCACCAACTTGCTCACATTTAGAACCATCAAAAAATAGGGTTATGTCGGCCTATGACTCGGGCTCATCGAATGCGGCAGTTCTAAGACATGGAAGACCCCATCATCGGGTAGTTCTATGACCGAGAGGCTAATCGTCTTCGAGAGGAGCCTTTGCTAGTTGATCGGCTATGACTTTTCCTTTGATAGATTTACGTCGAATAAACTCTATGTCAAATTTTGTCAACAACATGATCCATTTTCTCCCGTGCGACTACTATGATAAGTACCACTCATCATGTATGCAATGGATTCTATAGACACAACATACATAGTGTTGCTCAACATGTAGTGGCGTAGCTTTTGGTAGCAAACACCACTACCAAGAAGGGTTTCTTGACGTATGCATAGTTGGGTTCATAACTAACCGGGGTGCGGCTAAGATAGTAAGTAGCTTTGTTCTTTGTGAAGTTCATTCTTCCGGGCTATCATGGCACCCGAAGTGCCACCTCGGTAGCTGAGATGTATAAGTAGAATGACACTCCTAGTCTAGGTGGTGCCAATACTTGGTGGTGAAGCCAAGTATTGTTTGATGTTATCAAGGTTGTGGCACTCGTCATCCTAGTGAAATGTAACCCCTTGTGCAATAATTTGTTCATGGGTTGAAACTTATATGATAATTGCGCTATGAAGCGCTTTATCAATGTGGACCTTTCCCTACATCCTTAGGTGATTGATGGTAGTTGGGGGGACCATTTCAAGGATTGCCTTGACTTTCTTTGGGTCCACCTCGATTCCTCGCTTTGAGACTATGAAACCCAAGAGTTTTCCAAATGTGACACCAAATATGCACTTCTTGGGATTTAGTCTAACTTTATGGTCCATGAGGCGATGGAGGGATCTTGCTTAAGTCATCGATATGGATTTGAGCGCAACGGAGACTTGGCTAACAAATCATCCATGTAATATTCCAAAGTTTTATGCATGTAGTCATGGAAGATGTACGTCATGGCACGTTGGTAGGTGGCACCAGCATTTTTAAGGCCAAAAGGCATGACCTTATAACAAAAATGTCCCCCAAGGCGTTGTGAACGTCGTTTGAAGTTAGTCTTTAGGATTGATACGAATCAGATTGTATCTGAGAAACCATCCATGAGGGAGAGCATTTTGTGACTGTTGTAGCATCTACCAATGCTTCGATGCTCGACAAAGGGAAATCATCCTTAAGACTCGCTTTGTTTAGATCTTGAAAATCAGTGCATATGCGAATCCTCCCGTCGAGATTTTTGACAGGGACCATGTTGGACAGCCATGGTGGATAATCCACGTAGATGACAAAATGTGCATCCAATAGCTTTTGCAATTTGTCTTTGACCATCAAGGCCACTTTTGGGTGCATATTATGTAGTTTTTGCTTTATGGGCTTGATTGTTGGATTAAGAGTTAAATTATGCATGACTAGCTGCGGGTTTAGTCCTGGCATATCCTTGTATGACCATGCAAAAACCTCCTTCTTATCTTTGAGAAGGGCAATGAAGTCGTCTTGCTCTTCGGGGGATAAGCTTACCCCCGAACTGATAATCCCTGGATTCGATTGGATCCAAGTCAATATCTATCTTGGTCGTCTCCTCGAATGACATGTGGGATTCATCCTCCAACTGATGTGGAATCGGGATCAAATGGATATCATTAGCTGAATTTAAATTTGTGTTGGGAACCTTGGGCTCCTCTTTAGCCTAAAAAACATCCTGAGTTGTCCCTGGGGTAAAATGAGGCATCTTGCGAAAGGCCAATACTACGATGGTGAAAGAGGTGAATTGACGACGATCCCGATCGATTGCATCTATGTCTAGATGCAATGACCGTGCTGGATAGGCCAGATTGCGGATGGGTGTGGTCAAATAAATGGAGATCATGTGGATGGAATGAATTTGTTCTCCATTACTATGGGTATGATAACTCGAACATTCTGGATGCTCCCTATACCGGATCCGGCTTTAGGGGAACGGGCATGAACGGATCTGCCCTATGTGCTTGATAGGAAGACGGGAGTCTTCCTCGGCATTGATGTCATTATAGGATCTCGGGGTGGATGGTGCTCATCGTAGATTTGGAGCCATGGATCCAACACTTGTTCCCACCCTTTTGGGTCTACATACAACTCATGTCCTAGCACTATGCCCATCTGTGCAAATAATTCATTAATCCCCAAGGGACACCGTTGGTGCACTTGTTGCATTTGTTGCATTTGTCACATGTGGTTGAGATGAGCCATCTCGGTCTCATCTTCCGAATCACTGTAGGAGATCCAAAAATGTTTATTTTCTTCAACAAGCTGTTTACGACGTTAAGGGTTCATCTTGTTCCAGCAAATTAATATGGTCCCATTGCGGTTGTTCCACATTGGTGGAGGGACTTGATTCTCTTGACACAAAGACTGGCTCGACTAGAACCTCTAAAGGGAATAATTTCAAAAATATTTTTGGGCATCGTTTATGCTCTCACTTGGGAGTTAGTGTCCAAATTTCCCCTCTCTCTAGCAAAGGAGAGGGATTATTGATGTTACCAAGGGTGGTTGTCGACCATGGGAGGTAATCTCCCAATGTGTACATTGTATTTGGGTTGGCATAAGGATCTAATGCCAATCCACCCTTGTTGCCTATTCCTAGGCCTTGCATGTTTTCCACCAAGATGTCTAAGGGCAGGGGGTGGTTGAACCCTACTCTTGACTTATCATACGACATTTGGTATCTTGGATGGCAAAGGACACGCACCCCTTGCTCATACCTTCCTAGCTCGGTATCCATGCCAATTGCATTGGCCAAGATATCTCGAGTGAAGTCCGGGTTTGAGAGGATGATTGAAATTTTCAGCAAATAGCTCTTCGTCTTCATCCTTTTGCTTGCATGGTTCAGCACCATGATCAAGGCCCCCATACACAAAATTAGTCCGGTTTTGTGGGTAACCTAGAGGAACAACTATCCCTATTAGAAGGCGAGGGTCTCCCCATGTCTCGCATGGATTCTAGTATGGGCGTTGCCACAACATTCCACTAGATATTCCCCCGAGCCACGTACGGCCATTTCAACAGTGATTTTTGACGATTGGGAGGGAGGGAACGGGAGGCCTTCCTGAATCCATTCCATGTTGGGTGGATTAGGAGCCTCAGATTTTGTTGTGCTAGGTATCTCTTCTGTTGAGACAGTTGATATTATTGGCAAACCCTCTTCTAGGGGCTGAGCCTCTTCCAAGATTTGTTTTCCTTTATCCTTCTATTTAGCCATGACGGGTGGCATTGGTAGTGAAGGAACAGAGATGATGAAGACTCACCTGGGTGGGATTTTGATGATTGAGTCACCGATGGTGCCCGCGACATTGGACCATGTTTAGATGGATTTAACTGGAAATCCAAGTGCGTTGATGGGAGGGTCGATTGAGGCATTAATTGCACCACATTGCAATATTTGAAGGGTTCTAAGTCCATCGGGACTACATGTACTTCTCCTTCAAATGCATACTTTAGACACTGGTGAGCGATTGAAGGGACACACTTCATGTCCCTGATCCATGGCTGCCCTAGCAGTATGTTATATGCCATCTCACCTTCCAAAACATGGCACAATGTAGGTATTGTCTTTTGTCCCACCCGGACGAGCAGGAACAATTGTGTCGATTGTCGAGCATATTGCATCGTTGAATTCCTCGCAGTGTGTATGTGGAAGCCGTGATATGAGAGGCTGACATCTTCAAATTTTTTAATGCTACAGTGGTAATGATGTTACTGGATGAGCTAGTATCTACCAACACTCTCTTGTATGGGATCCTGTTGACCCGCACGATAACATGCAAGGGTGGATCTACCATATCATTCGATCTTGTTTTAACCTCATCTTCTCTAAAGGTAATGACCGGCTTCGTACATCGTTTTACATGTCCCATGAAGTTATTGAAGGAATTCACTTCTTGAGGCTGTAACTCGATGGCTTTCAAAAATTTCATGAGAGCTTCCCTATGGGGTGTTGACTGTTGTATAAGCTCGTAAATGGAAAGCCTATCCAATGTGGTCTACAAAATTTGCATGAGTTTGGTTCATATCGTGACTTCGGGTCTAGGTGGAGGCAACTACACAGGGCATTGTTGAGTTTGTGACGTTGTTGGAACTTCTCTTGTAGCTACCTCGGGGGCAACTCTTGGGTACTTTTTGTTCCCCGGTCACTATCTTTGATCATTCCCACAAATCCTTGCATGGGAAGATCTGTCACACCTCATTGACCTAAAGAGGTTTTGCTTGTGCCTCGTGGGTAGGCAAAAGGTCCTTGAAAACCCCCATCTATTTATTATTTGGCGCTATGGGGTTTTCCACTGCCAATGTTTTATTATCGATCAAATCTTGTATTAATCCCTTGAATTTCCAACATCCATTCAGGTCATGTCCCCTTCACCTATGGAACCTACAATATAATTCCTCTCTATATCCCTTAGGCTTGGGAGTGTTAGGATCTATGATTTGGATCTCTGGAAGGATGATTAAATTTTCTGTTGACAAGCGATCAAATAGGGAGTCCCTAGACTCCATATAAGGGGTGAATTGTCACCTAGGGCGACGCTACTGATTTTTCTCCTATTTTTTTAGTTTCTCTTTCATAATTAGGAGGCACTTGCTTGATAATTAGCCTTTTGGGGCTGTATTTATTGCAGAGGCTTGGGGACATTTATCGCAGCTTGATTAACAGTAACAGGTTGTGATTGCGTAGTCCCGGTCTTGGTGTTTTTGTTCCACTCTTTCTTTTTAGGCTTGGTGATTTCGCCTTCCTATATTTTGATATCTTCTATAACTGGATTACGCCAAAGCTTCTTCTAGGCTAGCATATTGCTGCAGCTACAATAGCCTAGAGATTGATTTTAGACAACTCAGTGAAAACATTTGTGTGAGGTTAGACATAGGGGAAGGTAAGGTAGCTAGAAACGAGAGACCTCATCAGATTCCTATATGCTGCCATTGTCTCTTCCTCATATTTCTGAGGCTAGCGGGATCACTCGGTGATGCCTTCTTCTTGGTGTTGAAGGCAAAGCATTCAAGGAAGCATCTACTAATTGATCTAGGTTATTTATGCTATGCTTCGACAACTAATGTGAACCAATCCGAGGCGGGACCTACGAATGTGGTTATGAATGTCCCTTAACAATAGTGCATCATTATCTTGAATGCCAAAGCATTGACTTAGGAATCTTGTCACATGCTCTTGAGCATCCTATTCACCATTAAAGACTACCAACTGAGGCAACGGAAATGTTTAGGGTAAAGAGGTGTGGGCAGAGGGATGCATTGGATGACTACAAAGTTGACGTAACATGGGCTTTTGATGCGAGAAGATTTTGTCTCCACAAACTCCAAACGCTCCAATAGCACTTTGTATGCATCAGAAGATTTAATTTCTTCCTCTTTTGTTTGCTCTCATTGTGAGTTATGGGATACTGGAGGCCTATGGGGGAGTGGCCAAATGGCAGCCCTCTTGTCTTGATAGGGCATTTTGGCCTATTCTATTTTTGGTTCATATTCCTCATAAATGTCTTGAGGAGTCTCCGAGGCGAGACCTATGACCCCGAGTGAGTCCCCACCGAGGGTACCCATCATTGTTCCGGGGGAGTGGCCTCCCTCTCGGGTCCTATAAGGTCTTAGAGGCAAGAAGCTGACGAGTCACGGAGGACATGCTTGCACCAAAGGATTATACCTATCATATTATTCTACTTTTTGGAGTGCGAGGTTGGCACCCTCTTAGGTAGTTTATAACACGGCTCATCCACTCCGTGTTTGCATGCGCTCTTTATTAAAGCGAGTATAAGTGCTCTAACTCCGATGACCTTGCTCAAGCCGCATGATTCGAGCTTAGCGGGCGGCATGTCCGGCGACTACAGGGTCAATTTGGTCCACCATATTTTTCTCGGGAGGCTTGAATGTTTCTCCTATGTATTTGCCCTCGGTCTTGATGATCTAATATTTCAATGGGTCGCTTCTCTCCGTCGAGGTCAGCGGCATTTACTTGAGGCTCCGGCCTCGATGTGTGACCATGATATCTACGGGTGCAAAAATGCAAGGTTCCCACGTTGTATGTTATTCTAAAGGAATGCGATGGTCTTCCTCGTACTCCCTTTCATGGGTGTGAATGGGGCGGGTGAGGTTAGCTCACCTGTGTGGAGAGCCCTACGCTCCGGGTTTTGTCTTTCAGTTCTAATGTAAGGCAAAGGAGAGATGACATATTCATGTTGTCTCTCCTCATGGACACTTGTGCCTCTCTAGCGCTTCATCGTGTCGTGCTACTCATATCTAGCCTCAAAAGGCGTTTCTATTTACGTTGAGTGCTACATGTAAAGCTTCTTCCGAAAGGGGCTATGTTGAATGGGCATACCCCCTAGAGGGGGTTCCCAATAATTCCTTCTTGATGTGGCCTGATGTGGACTCTCTTGTAGGCTAGACCACCAAGGCGGTATGGCCAAGTCCTCAGGGCTAAAGTGAAGGCGACTAGCGCCCTCTCTTTGTGCACCTTTTGCAGCATCTACCCTTGATTGGGCTTGGCTATGGGTGTACACCATTGTGGTGCTCTTCTCTAGATAGCAGATTTTTATCTTTTTGTTTTTATGATTTTTTTTTTTTTTTGTTACACTAAGCAAAAATGAACACACACATGCACAAACGGTGATTATCTCTTTTAAAGATTTAATGGTGTGTCCTAAAGCTGGTTTGGTGCATTTTGATATTTTGTTTTGTTTTTGAAAGTTTTGAAGAACGTTTAAATGCAGAATGTTGGCTCATATGACTCCCATAAATGGTCGCCCCTTCAATATACCATTGTCGGACCGATATACCAACCTCTCATATACCCGCCCTTACGGAGGGAAACTATAGGTATGTGAGAGCAGATGATACGTGGAACATAGGCGATACGAAAGGGGGATTGTCTCGTAATGACACCTACCATAGAAGACTTATCCTCGTGCACTGGGAATCTCCGACGACACTACGATCGGTTCCGTAGGGATTTACGCCTAACAATAGTGACAATCGGGGGAAATGGATGCAAAATCAAGCCAAGGTGGTGATGATCCCACCATTGGTATTGATCAAGGGTTGGGGTCTTATGACCAGCTCTTTTGTTTAAAGATACCACGTGATGTGTGTGTGGTTTATTTTAATCAAATTGAAACAAGCAAAAGCAACTATTTTCCTTAAGCAAGAAAAATTTGAAAGAACACAGAAACAGAAAACAGAAAATGCAGGAATAGTTTCAAAACCCTTACCTTACTTCTGTCTAAACTTGTTGTTTTTGATCTTCAGCTCTAAAAATTTTGAGACAAAAATTTGTCCTGTCGAGAGATGAATTATAGAACAAAATTCATCTTGGTCTAAGACGAATTTGAATTCGTTCAGAGTCGGACGAATTCTGATAAAGTAATCCACGATCAAAGATGAATTACAATAAAAAATTGAAAAAGGTACACTGCTCCAGCACAAAACATAGAAATATGATCGTTTTTGTGATATTAAAAATCGAGGGACGGGTCCCACCATGATCGCCACTTGAAAGCACGAGATTCTAGAAGTTTTGAAAAGGAAAACTATTTTGATGCATCAAAATCAAATAAACGCTTAAGTCCTAAAATGTGAAAAACATGAAATGAAAAAGACAACTTTGAAAGGATATAAAAAAAAGAAATGTATAAAGCACAACCCTTTTATTTAACTCTCTTAATCACGGTTACAAAGATGCCTCCTCCATTTTTCGGGGGCTAGGAGCGTTTGTTACAATTATGACTTGGTATTCACTCCTTCCGCATGCCCACATTTGAAATGGAGCGGGCCAAAGTGTTGCCACCTTGCGTTGATGAATCCTTTTTTTTGATTCTTGTTTTTCTTCCTACATTCAAATACACAACAATTCATTAGTAGAACCTGTGACAAAAGGATAAAGCATTTGATCTTAAAAACCAATGAAGGATGAATGCATAAGATTAACTAAATCGTAGAATAAAATGACTCTAAGTAACCCCATTTTGACGAGAGACCAAAAATTACGAGAGGGCCACCGCCATCAAAATAGTCGGGGAAACTCACCGATTTGCATTCAACTGAGGAATTCGTCCCTAAACGGGATAGGAATTCCTCACCGTGATTCGTCTCGGATAGGACGAATTCGATTGCAACAAAGCATCAAGGTATCCCGCTCCAAATTTCAAGTCTCAAGATCTCCAAAATACCTAAAAACATAGGGTTAGATAATCAGGGGCATTTTGGGGCGATCCGGATGGTCGGATTTTCCCAGTTTGACTCTCCATTAACCGGAATTTGATGTCGCTATCCGCAGTTAGTGGGACAACAAAAGTGATAAAAACATGATGAGATCTAATCAAAATCTTATGAAATCAAAGTGTATAAACTATCTGACAGCATAGAATGGGAATGGAATATAAACAGAGTGATAAAATAACATGAAACTAAGTAAAACTGCCAGAGGAGCTGGGCCACCTGAGCGAGGCGCACACGGTTAGAACTTGATTACATCACCAATCCACCACGGATGGGCCCAAAATCTCTTATGGTGGATTATTGAGCAATTGGTGGATTCAATGTGGTCCAATGTGGGTTTAGGGTGGGATCCGCTTCCAAAATCTTTCAATAACCTCTCTTGCGAAAGAGATTAAGGATGTGAAAAAGGTGAATCAAAATGGGTTTAATGGGGTGTTCGATTTGGTGTGCACTTTGTTACTTAGAAAATACCCTCCACTTTGTTTTTTTTTTTGGGTGGGAAAGTCCACCATTTTCTAAACAAGGGGGTCTCTTTGGAGGGGTATGTGGGGATGCCATGTGGCGGCAAACACGCCTTCCCAAGAGGGAGGGGAGACCCTCCACGACATGGGCTTCCATGACTACCTTTATGTGAGTCCTCTAACTGCTAAAATACAACCTACCCACCCATGCCTGACGAGAGCCAATAATTGACCCTCTCTCGGTTACCACTTGGCGGCATTCTTCTTCTTTCCCATTAAACCTAGAATTCATCACGGCCAAGGCCAATTTAGAATTCATCCCTGGGTGGCACGAATCCAGAGTTAGAATTCATCCACGGGTGGGGGCGAATCTTTTGAGAACAGAGTTATTGAATGGCCAAATTGCGCTTGTGACCTTACAAAATTGCTGTGGAAGTGGTTAGGACTACTTTGTTTAACCTTTAATGACTTTCCCTAGGGAGTAGTGTGTGTCAAGGCGACGGTATTTGTAGTCACATAATCGGATTGGTGCTGTTTTTGTTGTCTGATGCCCCTTTTTGGGTCTGTTGTGCATTTGTAGCACCGAGCAAAATAAATGACCAAAGCACTAAAGATTAGGGTTTTCTTGGTAACCTAACCAACTTTGATGCCCCAAGTATGGAAAGGGCATGCATTCTTGAATCACTTAGCTCAACGAAAGCGAGGGGTATTTCAAGTATTAACCTATTTTAGTGAAAATTTCATGACTTGAGCTTGGACATTGATCAGTCATGAATAGGCAAAGGAGTGCAACATTTATCCGCGGGGGAACCTTTAATTCATGATTCACGAATGATTCATGTGAAAAGGTGAATTATT
>JAQPPZ010008647.1:0-20441 GCA_028583015.1 Wollemia nobilis | reverse complement strand
CCCATAATGCCTTGCGTCTACATCAAAATTTTCCTATCATCTATGCTGGTGCATTATGAATTAGTCCTTTAATTCATATGTACAAATTTGGTTCCATCAACAATTCAAGGCACCTCATAATACCTTTACTTCTGCATGAACGTTACCTTTCTATGGCATTAGAATTTAAGCTATTTTTTCAATTCATAATGCTAACTTGCTTTCATACATTAGATTATATTGAAAATTATATAATCAAATCTCACACATGGTCACTCATTTAAATCCTATCCAATTTATTTAGTACATTTCTACCTTAATTAATTTAGAATAATCCTACCTAAATTTACCTTAAACAACAAAAATCCTACCTAAACTTAATAATAATAAAACCATTACCATTCCTTTTCTTAACCTAACTACTCTTATGAAAAAATTAAACCAACCTCAATTTAATTAAATAATTAAACCTATACCATTTTCTTACTTACAATAGTTATCTAGCTTCATATGATAAAAGTCAAGCCCACTTTGATCAAAGTAAATAATAGGAATATCCCATTCCATTTTTCCTTAAAATTGTCAACCATTTCATATTATAAAAATCAAACTAACCTTAATCTAATTAAATAAATGAATCTTAACATTCCTATTCTTAAATAGAGCTAACTGTTGAAAATAACCTTAATCTAATTAAATAAATGAATCTTAACATTCCTATTCTTAAATAGAACTAAGTGTTGAAAACAACCCAACCTTGATCATTTAAAATAAATAAATTTTTACCACTCCTATTCCTTTATATTAGTCAACTATTTTCATTTTATGACAATGTCAAGATACGATCAATCTTTTTTTAAATTAATAGTCAACAATCTTAAGGTATTAAATAATCAAACCGTTCTAATTTCCATACGATATTAACCCGTTGTACAATATATATTTTTTTGGTATTAATTTAAAGAGAGGGTTTTGAAAGGGTCCCCACAACCTTATACATACAGCCAAACTCTCAACCATAATAACAATCTCCAAAATATCATACCTATTAGGAATAACCGAGAGAGTTGAATTCCTAATAACCATAATGATTCTAGAGAGAACTTCGAAAAGCACAATGCTTTGAAGGTAAAAAAAATTCTAAAAAACTTCGGTCAAAGGGCAAAGTGAGACCAAACACCCCTTCCAATGAGATCCAAAGGTATGTCCGACTCCTCCTTACAAAAAAAAAGCATCATGAGCCTATTTCCTAGCAAGGGAGACTATGTCATTCGAGATATCATTTTTCCACACCAAAAAATTAGCACAATGGACACCACAGTTGGCCAACATATCATCTAGTGCATTCCCTCACGGAACACATGGCAAATGTACACCTATTCAAAAGTGTACAACAATCTCCTAGATTCGATAATAATATTGAAAACATTCCAGCTAGGTGTACACTCCCCTTTGAGCATCTTGATTATGTTCAAAGATTCGTCTTCGATTTCCATATTCTGATAGCCAGCATCCACTAACAATTTCACCTCCATATAAGCTATGTGAGCCTCCATGAAGTGTGAATATTGGGAATCAAGAAGTTTAGAAAATACCATGAGGATGTCACCATTCTCATTTCACACAACACCACCTGCTCCAGCCTTACCGAAGTTATCCTTTGAGGCCCCATCGAAGTTGAGTTTCAATCAAATGGGAGTCGGATGGGCCCACTTAATTCCTGCTCTAGGGTCAAGTTCAGGAGGTCCGAGGAAGAGTGCTCCAACCCATTTTAAATTCCAAATCAACTTCATCGAAGGAGGAGGGCACCTTGGGCCATTTACCTACAAAGGTAGCCAAGACATTCTTCGACGCTCTGTTAATGATCTTAGTACCCACCCTGACAACAATGATCTCAACATAATTAAAAGCATGAGAATTATGTTATTTCCACACCCCTACCATGCATGGGGAAGCATAATTTTCCACAACCAATATAGTCATTGAGACACGAACGACGAACACCATTGAAGGATGTTGTCCATCAATGTACCTAGAAACACCCAATAAATGTCAAACCAATTAAAAATAAATAAAAATACCTGCCATGTGAATGGTTTGCTGAGGAGCAGATGTTGCATAGATTCCCAGTATGATTTGCATAGATAACATCTGTTCACCATAATGCGACCCCTCTTTCGAAGATTCTCCAAAGAAAGTATTTTATTTTGAGCTGCCAGCCAGAAATAAATATTGATCTTTGGGATTATTCTTTTAATCCAAATAATATTCGCTGGAAAAGAGCGTCATATTCCAGGAGAAGGAAGGAATAAGAAGATTTCATAGTAAAGTCACCTTTAGCTTCCCTGCTCCAAATCAAATGGTCTTTGGAATCGTTCTGTCTGATTGCATACCTGTTAAGTTCCACTAAAAGTCTCTACCAACTGATCAAATTGTTCTGGTTGGGCACCCAACAGGGATGAGAATTTGAAAGCACGAGTATATGAAAACAAAAAGGAAAAGCCAACATGCGATGCAAATGAAACAAAAGATAATGCTAAATCCTATGAATTGGAAGTGCATGAAATGAAAGAGGCATAAAAGAATCGAAACCAAATACAAAGCCAATATGGAAGACAACACTTTTTATTAATATGCTTCTGAACTCGGTTACAATTTTCCTCCTCCCTTTTCATGGGCTAGGAGCGTTAAATGTGTTCTTGTCACATCAATGGATGCCATTCCTTCTTCCATGTGTCCACATGTAAAGTGGGTGGACCAAACGTCACCTCCGTTTGCGTTGATGAGTCTTGAATCCTTGTTTCTCATCTAATTTTAAGACCCTACATTCAAGGAAACAAGAAATAGTCAGTAGCACCTGTAGATAAAATATAACATGCAATCCCCCCGCCTTCAATTAGCACATGCAAAATATAAATGAAACGATAACTGAAATAGATCCAA
The DNA here is from genome assembly GCA_028583015.1 of Wollemia nobilis. Lineage (NCBI taxonomy): Eukaryota > Viridiplantae > Streptophyta > Pinopsida > Araucariales > Araucariaceae > Wollemia > Wollemia nobilis. Next base: position 17,519 of record JAQPPZ010008647.1, on the reverse strand, counting down.
ATGAGCTAAAAATTTGACAAGGGTATCAAAACATCACAAGGAAGACACTGCAAATGGAACAGTCATAAAATTCACCACAGATTCGTATTTTCTCCGGGGCGGGACGAATAGACCTACAACAAAGATTCAAAAAGCACTGTCCCAAATTTCACATTTGGGAAGCTCCAAATCACCTATAAAGTTGGGTGTTAGCTAAAAGGGGGTATTTTGGGAAGACCCAGAAGGTCAGATTTTCCCAATTTTGTCTCTATCATCAGTAATTTGATGATGTTACTTGCATGTTAGTAAAGGCAGGAAATGATAAAAACATGATAAAAAATGCTCAAAACGATGTGAAATTTAAATGAAAACCTATCTAAGTAGCATAGAATTAGATGCAAAAATAATAGAAAGGAAATATACCATAGATTTCTAATCGCTCCGGGGCGGGGCGATTAGGACTACAACAGTGTGGGGGGGCGCCCGATTGGAGGACGCCCGTCGTTTTGGGCCTGATTTCGGCACCAATCCACTTGGGATGGGTCCAAAACCTTGTTTGGGGTGTTTTTGGTAAATTTGGTAGGATTTTGTGGCTAAATTTCAGGTTTTGGTTCTAGATTTGCGCTTCCAATAACCACCCTATGACCTCCTTTCCAAAAGATATCAAGGATGTGAAAGGCACAAATCAAAAGGTGTGTGTGGAAGTAAAATGATAGCACTTCATTGCTCAAAATGCTCCTTCTCTATATATTTTTAGGTGAGAAGACTCACCATTTTATAGACCTAACGGTCTCTCTGAATGAGCATGCAGAGGCGCCACTTGGCAATCATGCCTTCCCAAGAGGGAGAAGATTCCTCCCTGATTAGGGGCTCCATGACTACCCCTGTAACTGCCTCTAGCACTCAAAAACGCTCACTCACACTCCTATGCAATGAAGGAAGAGTTAAGTGGTGGATCTGAGTTGCCATTTGTCAATATTTGACTTTTTTCCCATCAAACCTGTTATTCGCCCCACCTTGGAGTGAATACTGCTAATCGTCCCTGGGTGGAACGAATACCAGTTTGTAATCATCCTTGGGTGGAACGAGTAGAGAGAAGAGTGCCTGAAATGTGCCAAATTGTCCTTTGACCTTCCAAAACTACTATGAGAGTTGTTAGGACCACTGTTTAACCTCTGAGGGCTGCCCTGGGGGCTATGTGTGTCAATGCGATCAGTGTTTGCAGTCACATAATCAGATTGGTGTTGTTTTGGTGTCTATAGATGCCCCTTTTTTGGATGTGTTGTGTGTGGTGCAGTGTTAAGAAAAAAATAGATAACCAAAGCACTAATTATTAGGGTTTCTCAGTAACCTAACCAACTTTTGATGCCCGAATTATGGAAAGGGGCATGCATTCTTGAATCTTTGCTTTTGACGAGCGAAGGAACTTAATTCAAGTGTTAACATTTATCGATGAGGTGTTACTTGAGTTTGGACATTGTTCAGTCATGAATAGGCAAAGGGCGCAACATTTTGTATGTGGGAACCTTGAGTTCATGGTTCACAAATGCCAAGTGTTTGATCAGCCTGTGATTATTGCTTTTTTACTGCCCTAAGCAGGAGCATGATTATCTTTGTCAATGATTCTTTGAATGCATGCCATTTCCATGATTGGGTGTGTATTTGTTGATTGGTGACTAAGTGTGACTACCCCCTCAAGCGACGAATCGATGAGGGAATGACCTACATGAGAAAAGCAATGAGTCGCTTGACCCAAGATGACTTGTGTAAGGGTGCCTTTCAGTTGTTTATCTTTGAATGTGTGTGCAATTTCTCAAAATTTAGACCTATTTTTGGTGGGTGTTAGCCCTTTTGGTGACATTGTTTGGTGTTGAAATTATTGATAATCTGTCCTCCCGTGGAGCGGTCCGGCTATGGTAGCCTTCTTAGGGAGTAGGATAGTGAGGATTTGTGACCCCAACATCTATTTTGTATGCCCAGAAGTAGAGGCGCAAAGGCACCATGTTCGGTAATGTTATTGTTATTTTTGGGTGGGTTTGGACCCTTTTTGAGACATCATTTGGGGATGAAATTATTGGCAATCCGTCATCTCGTGGAGCAGTCCGATTATGGTAGCCTTCTTAGGGAGTAATATAGTGAGAATTTTTGATCTCGACGTCTATTTTGCATGCCTGGAATGTCAAGTGCAAAAACACTCTTATTGGACAATTTTATTGCTTATTTTTGTGTATTTTGGTGCATTTTTTTTTTGCTATTTTTGAAATTTTTGATGATATATATATATATACAGATGACTTTCTTTTGTTTATATACATGTTGTGATTTCATTTTATGCACAGTGACTGATGTTTGATGCATGTTATTTTACATGATGTATGGATATGTTGCGATGAATGCTAATGTTTCCTAATTTATATGATATGCAAAATGGAATGAATGAATTGAATTTGTGATTTTTGGCAATGGCACCATGGACTGTTAGATGATTTTTCATGTATACATGTTGTTTTTTGTAATTTCTAGTGGCGATGCAAGGATGAAAGATATCACAGTTGGTTTAGAATGTAGTTAGGGTTTTTTGAGACTCAGATGTTTTTAACTAACTAGCCAAGACTATAATTTTATCTTACAAGACTTTTGAACAAGGTATGAATCGGACTTGTCTTTGACCAATTTATTTCACATCCCTGTGTGTACAATTGAGTTTATTTATGTGGTATTTGTCATGATACCGCTAGTTCTAGATAAGATATCAACCAAACCTGTACTGAGGATCACCTAATTATCTCGACTAACTCCTTTGTTGTATTTAGTTAGATTAATCTGCGGTGCTATCGTAGGATACCATAAGCTAGCTCATCCACATGCAAACATTGATCTATACACAGTTTAATATGATGGATATATCATCGTGTGGGAGGTTTGCCACCATTGACCGATAGGCTATCCACCAAACCAATACTGAGGTTTACCTCATGACCTTCTGAATGATGAGAGTTCTAGGGATTCAAGTTCGACTCCCTTCTTTTCTTCAATTGTATTGGGATACTTGCTCTTTTGTAGTGATAAAAATCACTGCTTATTTTTGTTGTTTTCTTTTGAGCAAGGGATTTTGAATATTGAGTGATGAGAATCACTATTGTATGTGCCTTTTTGATGTATGCACTTTGGTTGTGATGTCAAATTTTTTGGAGTTTTGACTTTTGCAAATTTTTGATGTTTTGCAACTTTTTGAGAACTTGGGATTCTTGGGAAATTGGGCAGGGAAGATGCTTGTCCTTTTTCCAACTCTCAACATTCTTGGGGTCATTCACATAGGGGGATGAGCAAGATAACTATTTTGGTTATGGTGACCTGGGTTGCTTTGTATGTTTCATATTTCGTTCACACAACTTGGGAATTGTTTTTTATGTGTTTTAACTTGTGTTGGGATGCTACATAACAAGGTGTGATCCAAGTAGAACTCTACCTTTGTAAAATCTATCTGACTTTGTACAGTACGTGGCTAGAAATCTAATGTCACCTGAATGATGATAACTTCTTGATACATTAGAAGACAACCGACTATGATATGGTAGAAAAGATGCGAATGGCGTTTATTTTTTGATGGACTGTTTATAGAATGGAAAAATATGTAAAATGATGAATTTGCCGAATAATTACAGTCGATGGTGCCTTTGACCCTTATGACCATAAATATGTAATGTATGGATGTGATGCTTAATGCAGCTATTATTTTTGTGTTTTTGATGGATTTCTTTTTGTGAGTATGAAGATGAGATGCGAAAAGAGCTCGTTATTATTGTGATGATTTTGAGCATGCATGGAAATGAGATGCAAATTTTGTTATTTTTGATGATTTTATTATTTTTGAATTTTCTTATTTTTGACAAAGCAATTGTAGGAACCCTTGGAGCTTTTGGTTTGACCAAAGGGATGATGGGTACCTTTGGGGTATTTGGGATTTGACCAAGCGATTGTGGGAATCCTTGGAGATTTTTGGTTTGACCAAAGGGGTAATGGGCACCTTTGGAGCATTTTGGGGTTGACCAAGCGATTGTAGGAATCCTTGGAGCTTTTTGGCATGACAAAATGGGTAATGGGCACCTTTGGGGCATTTTGGGGTTGACTAAGCAACTACAAGAATTGTTGGAGCCTTTTGGTTTGACCAAAGGGGTAATGGGCACCTTTGGGGCATTTTGGGGTTGAAAAAGCGATTGCGGGAATCCTGGGATCTTTTGGTTTGACCAAGCGATTATGAGAATCATTGTTGCTTTTGGTTTAACCAAGCGATTATGAGAATCCTTAGAGCTTTTGTTTTAGGTTATGGCTCTTTTAAATATGGAATGGCATTAAATGATTGATGTTTAAGGGTTCTAGTTCCTTGATTCCATCAAGAGAGGCAAGTCGGTATGTTCTAGGTCCTATTTTATTGTCGATGACATAAGGACCTAACTAGTTTGCCATGAACTTGTCCCTTAGGTGGGGTGGAAAGTTAGAATTTTGTTGGTTCTCTTTTAAGACTAAGTCACCAACCTGAAAGTCCCTCAGGTAAACCTTCATGTTGTATGCCTTCTTAAGTCGCTCTTGATAAATACGTAAATGCTCAAGAGCATTAACGTGTTGTTCATCGAGCAACGTAAGTTGGTCTAACCGGGCCTACCACACAGTGTCATCATCAATGAACTCTTGCATTGATATTCACAGGGAAGGAATTTCCAACTCAAGAGGTATGATAGCCTTGGAGCCATACACGAGCAAAAATGGAGTTGCCCAGTGGGCATCCGAATTCTAGTGCGATAAGCCCATAGGGCAAGTGGGATCTGAATGTGCCAATCCTTATGACTATCTACGACTATATTTTTGAGGATGGCAACTAGCATTTTGTTTGACACCTCTGCTTGCCCATTTTCCTGCTGATAATAGGGTGTCGAAAAACTATGCCGTATTTTTTACTTTGTGGTCAAAGCATGCACGTCTTTGTTCTTGAAAGACGTCCCATTATCCAAGATTATCTTGGATGGAATACCAAAATGACATATGATATTATGTAAAATGAACTTCGAAATGCGGGTTCCAGTCATAGAGGTAAGTTGAATTGCTTCCACCCATTTGGTGAAGTACTCTATGTCCATTATGATAAACGTGTGATAGCATTACGATGCAGGGAAGATTATTTTGATTAGATCTAAGCCCCACTGCAAAAATGACCAAGCTGATTGGATTGGTTGTAAGGCCTAAGAAGGTACATGTGTCAAATTGGCATGGTGTTGACAATTCACGCACTTCTTTGCATATGCACAACAATCTCGCTCTAAAGATGGCCAATAATAGCCCATGTGGAGAATGCGCTTTGCGATGGCCATACCACTGAAGTGGCCCCCGCATGTACCATCATGCACTTGGGTGATCACCCAAGTGGACTCCTTCTGGTCGAAGAAATGAAGGAGGATTCCTTCTTAGCTTTGATGGTACAAAATGTCTCCTAACAAGACATGCTTTGCCACTTTTTGTTTGAATTATTGTTTTGCGGCATGCGTCAATCCAAGTGGGAGGTTACCTAACTTGAGGTAGTCCTTTATGGGTGTATACCAATCCTACTGATCAGAAATCTCGATAGTCTGAACAGCCAATCCCTCTTGAAGTTCACCCCTAGCAAAAGCTGAGTGGGAAAGAACTTGTAAGAATAGCGTTGTGTTGCTATTAAGGGGAGTAGGGGAGAATAAGGACCCCTAGTTGGCATGATTAAAAAAATTGTGGATTCGAGAGAACTTGTCTGGGGACGGTTCAATCTGGATCAAGTGGATTCCTGGAATTAAGTCAGAGCTTGCACGCTCCATCACTGATTGCGATAGTGGTTTGACTTGAATGTTTGTCATATCACCACAAATGTCTTGCAGGATTAGTGACCCCAAGGATGCCATAGTGTCCAAAAAATGATTCGATGATCGAGGGAGTGCCTTGATGTCGTACCATTCAAGATTTTCTAGGAATTTTTCCACAAGGGCTTTGTAGGCCTATAGAACTGGGCATTTACATTGGAATACCCCTTTGAATTGGTTGACAATTAACAATGAATCACCAAAGATGTTTAATCGTTTGATGTTCATGGTGATTGTTGTCTAAAGACCTATGAGCAAGGCTTTGTATTCTACATTATTTTTGGTGCATGGGAAATCTAATTTAAATTATAGAGACATTGGAGCCCCTTGCGGTGTGAAGAATACAATTCTTGTGCCACCCCATGCTCACATTTAGAACCATTGAAAAATATGGTTATGTCGGCCTGTGACTCGGGCTCATCAAAATCTGGTGCTTTTGAGACATGGAAGACTCCATCATCTAGTAGTTCTATGATCAGAGGCTGATCATCTTCAAGAGGAGCCTCTGCTAGTTGATCGGCTATGAATTGACCTTTGATGGATTTTTGTACAATAAACTCTATGTTAAACTCCGTCAACAACATGATCCATTTTTTCATGTAGCTACTATGATAAGTATGACTCATCATGTACCATAATGGATTATCCTTAGACACAATATACGTCTTGTTTCTCAGCATGTAATGGCGTAGCTTTTTGGTAGCAAACACGACTGCCAAGCAGAGCTTCTCGACCTATGCATAGTTAAGTTCATAACTGACCAGGGTGCAGTTAAGATAGTAAGTAGCTTGTTCTTTGTGTAGTTCATTTTTTTGGGCTAGCATGGTGCCCAGTGCCACCTCAGTAGCTGAGATGTATAAGTAGAACAAAACTCCTGGTCTAGGTGGTGCCAATACTGGCGACGAAGCAAAGTATTGTTTGATGTCGTCAAAGGTTGACTAGCACTCATCATCCTAGTGAAATACGACCCCCTTGTGCAATAATTTATTCATGGGTCGGCACTTGTTAGATAGATGTGCTATGAAGTGCTTGATTGACACGACCTTTCCCTGTAGGCTTCTAAGCTGCTTGATGGTATTTGGAGGAAGCATTTCAAGGATTGCCTTGACATTTTTTGGGTCCACCTCGATGACTAGTTTTGAGACTATGAAACCCAAGAGTTTTCTAGATGTGATGCCAAATACGCACTTCTTGGGATTCAGTCTGACTTTATGTTCCATGAGGCAATCGAGGATTTTGCTTAAGTCATTGAGATGATCTGGGCGTAAAAGAGATTTGGCCAACAAATCATCCATGTAATCTTCCAAAGTTTTATGCATGTGATCATGGAAGATGTACGTCATGGCACGTTGGTAGGTGGCGCCAATATTTTTAAGGCCAAAGGGCATGACCTTATAGCAAAATGAACCCCAAGGCATTGTGAACACCATTTTTAGTTGGTCCTCGGGATTGATACAAATCTGATTGTATCCCGAGAAACCATCCATGAGGGAAAGCATTTTTTGGCTCGTTGTAGCATCTACCAATGCATCAATGCTCGAAAAGGGGAAATCATCCTTAGGACTCACTTTGTTTAGATCTCAAAAATCATCCTTGGAGCTTTTGGTTTAGGTTATGGCTCTTTTAAATATGGAATGGCCTCAAATGATTGATGTTTAAAGGTTCTAGTTCCTTGATTCCATCAAGAGAGGCAATTCGGTATGTTCCAGGTCCTATTTTACTATCGATGACATAAGGACCTAACCAGTTTGCTGTGAACTTGTCCCTTAGGTGGGGTGGCAAGTTAGAATTTTGTTGGTTCTCTTTTAAGACTAAATCACCAACCTGAAAGTCCCTCAGGTGAACCTTCATGTTGTATGCCTTCTTAAGTCACTCTTGATAGATACGTAAATGCTCAAGAGCATTAACGTGTCGTTTGTCGAGCAACGTAAGCTGGTCTAACCGAGCCTACCATGCATTGTCATCATCGATGAACTCTTGCATTGATATTCACAGGGAAGGAATTTCCAACTTGAGAGGTATGACAGCCTTGGAGCCATACATGAGCGAAAATGGAGTTTCCTAGTAGGCATCCGAATTCTAGTGTGATAAGCCCACAGGGCAAGTGGGATCTGAATGTGCCAATCCTTATGACTGTCTACGACTATATTTTTGAGGATGGCAACTAGTGTTTTGTTTGACGCCTCTGCTTGCCCATTTGCCTGTTGATAATAGGGTGTCAAAAAACTGTGCTGAATTTTTTACTTTGTGGTCAAAGCACGCACGTCTTTGTTCTTGAATGACGTCCCATTATCTGAGATTATCTTGGATGGAATACCAAAATTACATATGATATTATGTAAAATGAACTTCGAAATGAGGGTTATAGAGGTAAGTTGAATTGCTTCCACCCATTTGGTGAAGTACTCTATGTCTGTTATGATAAATGTGTGACAACATGACGACGTAGGGGAGATCTTTTAGATTAGATCTAAGCCCCACTACAAAAATGACCAAGCCAATTGGATCAGTTGTAAGGCCTGAGAAGGTATGCGTGTCAAATTGGCATGGTGTTGACAATTCACACACTTCTTTACATATGCACAACAATCTCGCTCTAATGATGGCCAATAATAGCCCATGTGGAGAATGTGCTTTGCGATGGCCATATCGCTGAAGTGGCCACCACATGTACCATCATGAGCTTGGGTGATCACCCAAGTGGACTCCTGCTGGTCCAAGAAATGAAGGAGGATTCCTTCATAGCTTTGACGGTACAAAATGTCTCCTAACAAGACATGCTTTGCCACTTTTTTTTTGAATATTTTTTTTGCAGCATGCGTCAATCCAAGTGGGAGGTTACCTAACTTGAGGTAGTTCTTTATGGATGTATACCAATCCTACTGATCGGAAACCTCGATAGTTTGAACAACCAATCCCTCTTGAAGTTCATCCCTAGCAAAATCTGAGCAGGAAAGAACTTGTAAGAATAGCATTGTGTTGCTATTAAGGGGAGTAGGGGAGAACAAAAACTCCTAGTTGGCATGATTCAAAAAATTGTGGATTCGAGAGAACTTGTCTAGGGATGGTTCAATCTGGATCAAGTGGATTCCTGGCATTAAGTCATAGCTTGCATGCTCCATCACTGATTGTGATAGTGGTTTGACTTGAATTTTTGTCATATCACCATAAATGTCTTGCGGGATTAGTGACCCCAAGGATGCCATAGTGTCCGCAAAATGATTCGATGATCGAGGGAGTGCCTCGATGTCGTACCATTCAATATTTTCTAGGAATTTGTCCACAAGGGATTTGTAGGCCTGTAGAACTAGGCATTTACATTGGAATACCCCTTTGAATTGGTTGACAATTAACAGTGAATCACCAAAGATGTTTAATCATTTGATGTTCATGGTGATTGTTGTCTGAAGACCTATGAGCAAGGCTTCGTATTCTGTATTGTTGTTGGTGCATGGGAAATATAATTTAAATGATAGATACATTGAAGCCCCTTGCGGTGTGAAGAATACAATTCCTGTGCCACCCCCTTGCTCACAATTAGAACCATCAAAAAATAGGGTTATGTCGGCCTGTGACTTGGGCTCATCAGAATCTGGCAATTTTGAGACATGGAAGACCCCATCATCTAGTACTTCTATGATAAGAGGCTAATCGTCTTCAAGAGGATCCTCTGCTAGTTGATTGGCTATGACTTGACCTTTGATGGATTTTTGTCCAATAAATTCTATGTTAAACTCTATCAACAACATGATCCATTTTGTCATGCGGCTACTATGATAAGCATGACTCATCATGTACCATAATGGATTATCCTTAGACACAACATACATCTTGTTGCTCAGCATGTAATGGTGTAGCTTTTTGGTAGAAAACACCACTACCAAGCAGAGCTTCTCGACGTATGCATAGTTAAGTTCATAACTGACCAAGGTGCGGCTAAGATAGTAAGTAGCCTATTCTTTATGTAGTTCATTTTTCTAGGCTAGCATGGTGCCCAGTGCCACCTCAGTAGTTGAGATGTATAAGTAGAACAAAACTCCTGGTCTAGGTGGTGCCAATACTGTCAGCAAAGCCAAGTATTGTTTGATGTCATCAAAGGCTCATTGGCACTCGTCATCCTAGTGAAATATGACCCCCTTGTGCAATAATTTACTCATGGGTCGACATTTGTTAGATAGATGTGCTATGAAGTGCTTGATTGACGTGACCTTTCCCTACAAGCTTCTAAGCTGCTTGATGGTATTTGGGGGAAGCATTTCAAGGATTGCCTTGACTTTGTTTGGGTCCACCTCGATGCCTAGTTTTAAGACAATGAAACCCAAGAGTTTTCCAGATGTGACGCCAAATACGCACTTCTTGGGATTCAGTCTGACTTTATTTTCCATGAGGCGATCGAGGATTTTGCTTAAGTCATTGAGATGATCTGGGCGTAAAAGAGATTTGGCCAAAAAATCATCCATGTAATCTTCCAAAGTTTTATGCATGTGATCATGGAAGATGTACGTCATGGCACGTTGGTAGGTGGCGCCAACATTTTTAAGGCCAAAGGGCATGACCTTATCGCAAAATGTCCCCCAAGGCATTGTGAACACCATTTTTAGTTGGTCCTCGGGATTGATACGAATCTGATTGTATCCCGAGAAACAATCCATGAGGGAAAGCATTTTGTGGCCCATTGTAGCGTCTAACAATGCATCGATGCTCGACAAGGGGAAATCATCCTTAGGACTTGCTTTGTTTAGATCTCAAAAATCATCCTTGGAGCTTTTGGTTTAGGTTATGGCTCTTTTAAATATGGAATTGCCTTAAATGATTGATTTTTAAGGGTTCTAGTTCCTTGATTCCATCAAGAGAGGCAAGTCGGTATGTTCCAGGTCCTATTTTACTGTCGATGACATAAGGACCTAACCAGTTTGCCATGAACTTGTCCCTTTGGTGGGGTGGCAAGTTAGAATTTTGTTGGTTCTCTTTTAATACTAAGTCACCAACATGAAAGTCCCTCAGGTGAACCTTCATGTTGTATGCCTTCTTAAGTCGCTCTTGATAGATACGTAAATGCTCGAGAGCATTAACGTGTCGTTCATCGAGCAACGTAAGTTCGTCTAACCGGGCCTACCATGCAATGTCATTATCGATGAACTCTTGCATTGATATTCACAGGGACAAAATTTCCAACTCGAGAGGTATGACAACCTTGGAGCCATACATGAGCGAAAATGGAGTTGCCCAGTGGGCATCCGAATTATAGTGCGATAAGCCCACAGGGCAAGTGGGATCTGAATGTGCCAATCCTTATGACTATCTATGACTATATTTTTGAGGATGGCAACTAGCATTTTGTTTGATGCCTCTGCTTGCCCATTTGCCTGCTGATAATAGGGTGTCAAAAAATTGTGCTGAATTTTTTACTTTGTGGTCAAAGCACGCACATCTTTGTTCTTGAATGACGTCCCATTATCCGAGATTATCTTGGATGGAATACCAAAATGACATATGATATTATGTAAAATGAACTTCGAAATGCAGGTTCCAGTTGTAGAGGTAAGTTGAATTACTTCCACCCATTTGGTGAAGTACTCTATGTCTGTTATGATAAACATGTGACGGCATGACGATGCGGGGGAGATATTTCTGATTAGATCTAATCCCCACTGCAAAAATGATCAAGCCAATTGGATCGACTGTAAGGCCTGAGAAGGTATGTGTGTCAAATTGGTATGGTGTTGACAATTCATGCACTTCTTTACATATGCACAACAATCTTGCTCTAAAGATGGCCAATAATAGCCCATGTGGAGAATGCGCTTTGCGATGGCCATACCGCTGAAGTGGCCACCACATGTACCATCATGTGCTTGGGTGATCACCCAAGTGGACTCCTACTAGTCCAAGAAACGAAGGAGGATTCCTTCATAGCTTTGACGGTACAAAATGTCTCCTAACAAGACATGCTTTGCCACTTTATGTTTGAATGATTGTTTTGCGGCATGCGTCAATCCAAGTGGGAGGTTACCTAACTTGAGGTAGTCCTTTATGGGTGTATACCAATCCTACTGATCAGAATCCTCGATAGTTTGAATAGCCAATCCCTCTTGAAGTTCATCCCTAGCAAAAGTTGAGCGGGAAAGAACTTGTAAGAATAGCGTTGTGTTGCTATTAAGGGGAGTAGGGGAGAACAAGGACCCCTAGTTGGCGTGATTCAAAAAATTTTGGATTTGAGAGAACTTTTTTGGGGACGATTCAATCTGGATCAAGTGGATTCTTGGTGTTAAGTCAGAGCTTGCATACTCCATCACTGATTGTGATAGTGGTTTGACTTGAATGTTTGTCATATCACCATAAATGTCTTGCAGTATTAGTGACCCCAAGGATGCCATAGTGTTTGCAAAATGATTCAATGACCGAGGGAGTGCCTCGATGTCGTACCATTCAAGATTTTCCAAGAATTTTTCCACAAGGGCTTTGTAGGCCTGTAGAACTAGGCATTTACATTGGAATGCCCCTTTGAATTGGTTGACAATTAATAGCAAATCACCAAAGATGTTTAATCATTTGATGTTCATGGTGATTGTTGTCTGAAGACCTATGAGCAAGGCTTCGTATTCTGCATTGTTGTTGGTGCATGGGAAATCTAATTTAAATGATAGAGACATTGGAGCCCCTTGCGGTGTGAAGAACACAATTCCTGTGCCACCCCCTTGCTCACATTTAAAACCATCAAAAAATAGGGTTATGTCAGCCTGTGACTCGGGCTCATCAGAATCTGGTGATTTTGAGACATGGAAGACCCCATCATCTGGTAGTTCTATGATCAGATGTTGATCGTATTCAAGAGGAGCCTCTGCTAGTTGATTGGCTATGACTTGACCTTTGATGGATTTCTGTCCAATAAACTCTATGTCAAAATCTGTCAACAACATGATCCATTTTGTCATGCGACTACTATGATAAGTATGACTCATCATGTACCACAATGGATTATCCTTAGACACAACATATGTCTTGTTGCTCAGCATGTAATGGCATAGCTTTTTTGTAGCAAAAACCACTGCCAAGAAGAGCTTCTCGATGTATGCATAGTTATGTTCATAACTGACCAGGGTGCGACTAAGATAGTAAGTAGCTTGTTCTTTGTTTAGTTTGTTTTTCTGGGCTAGCATGGTGCCCAGTGCCACCTTAGTAGCTGAGATGTATAAGTAGAGCAAAACTCCTGGTCTAGGTGGTACCAATACTAGCGGTGAAGCCAAGTATTGTTTGATGTCATCAAAGGCTGACTAGCACTCGTCATCCCATTGAAATAAAACCCCCTTGTGCAATAATTTATTCATGGGTCGGCACTTGTTAGATAGATGTGCTATGAAGAATTTGATTGATGCGACCATTCCCTGTAGGATTCTAAGCTGCTTGATGGTATTTGGGGGAAGCATTTCAAAGATTGCCTTGACTTTGTTTGGGTCCACCTCGATGCCTAGTTTTGATACTATGAAACCCAAGAGTTTTCCAGATGTGATGCCAAATATGCACTTCTTGGGATTCAGTCTGACTTTATGTTCCATGAGGCGATCGAGGATTTTGCTTAAGTCATTGAGATGATCTGGGTGTAAAAGAGATTTTGCCAACAAATCATCCATGTAATCTTCCATAGTTTTATGCATGTGATCATGGAAGATGTACGTCATGGCACGTTGGTAGGTGGCACCAACATTTTAAAGGCCAAAGGGCATGACCTTATAGCAAAATGTCCCCCAAGGCATTATGAACGTTGTTTTTAGTTTGTCCTCGAGATTGATATGAATCTGATTGTATCCCGAGAAACCATCCATGAGGGAAAGCATTTTGTCACCCATTGTAGCATCTACCAATGCATCGATGCTCGACAAGGGGAAATTATCCTTATGACTCGCTTTGTTTAGATCTCAAAAATTAGTGCATATGTGAATCCTCTCGTCAAGCTTTTTGATGAGAACCATGTTGGAAAACCATGGTGGTTAATCCATGTAGATGATAAACTGTGCATCCAACAGCTTTTGTAATTCATCTTTGACCATTAAGGCCATTTTTGGGTGCATCTTGCATAGTTTTTTCTTAACTGGCTTGACTATCGGATCAAGCGTTAGATTATGCGTGACTAGCTGTGGATCTAGCCCCGACATGTCTTTGTAGGACCATGCCAAAACCTCCTTCTCTTTGAGAAGGGCAATGTAGTCGGCTTGCTCTTCGGGGATAGACTTACCCTCAGCTTGATAATTTTTGGATTTATTAGATCCGAGTTGATGTCTATGTTAGTCGTCTCCTCGATTGACATGTGGGATCCGTCCTCCAACTAGTGTGGAGTTGGGATCAAGTGGATATCATTTGCTAAGTTTAGATCATCGTTAGGAACCTCGGGTCCCTCTTCAGCATGGAAGATATCCTGAGTTGGCCTTGGGGTGAAATGAAGCATCTCACCGAAAGGCTAGTACTCTTATGGGGATGGTGGTGAATTGATGCGATCCCAGTCTATGGCATCTATGTCTAGATACAATGACTATTTTGGATCAACCAGATTGTGGATGGGGGCGGTTAAGTCAATGGAGATCATGTTGATGAAATTATTTTGGTCTCCATTACCGTGGGTGTGATGACTCAAACATTTTGGATGATCTTTGTCCTCTGGATTCAGTTATTGGCATGAATGGATCTACACTATGTGTGGATAGGAGGACAGGGTCTGCCCTCGACACTGATATCTCTATAGGGTCTCTAGGTGGTAGGTGCTCTACGTATGCCCAAAGTGGTGGATTCAACACTTGGTCCTACTACGCTAGGTTTATGTGCCACTCATGCCCTGACATTATGTTTAGTTTCTCAAAAATGTCATCAATATCCAAGGGGATATTGTTGCTGTATCTGTCGCATGTGATTGAGATATGCCATCTCAATTTCATCTTCATAATCACTGTCAAAGATCCAAAGGCCTTCATTGGTTCCAACAACTATTTGCAATGTTAGAGGCTCGTCTTGCTCGAGAAAATTGATCTGGCTCCATTGGGGTTGTTTTGCTCTCTACGGGGGGACCTCATTTTCTTAAGGGGGCACTTGCTCGATTGGAGCATCCAAAGGGAACATTGCGAAAAGGCTTTCTTGATAATCATCCATGGGGGTCACTTGTGAGTGATTGCTATTTGATTCAAAAGGGTCCCATGGTGCTACCTCATATTCTAACTCATCTTTGAAATATCCTTCCTGACCTTGTCTATACCTCTCTTATAGGTGAGTTCTTGAACTTTCTCCTCTCTCGAGCGAAGGGAAAGGGTTGTTGTGGTCAACAAGGTCGATTGTCAATAATGGGATATAATCCCCCAGTGTATATGTTGTGTTAGGGTTGCTATATGGATCTAATTCCAATCCCCCCTTGTTGACTATCCTTAGGCCTTGCATATTTTCTACCAAGATGTCCAAGGGTCGAGGGTGGTTGAACCCTACCCCTGATTTGTCGTATGGCATCTGATACCTTGGTTGGTAGAGAACGCGCACTCCTTGATCATATCTACCTAACCCATATCCATGCCAATTGCATTGGCCAAGATATCTCAAAGTGAAATTTGGGTTGGACAAATAGTTTATGTCTTTAGTAAAATGCTCTTCATCTTCGTACTCTTGCATGCAAGGTTCAATACCATGATCAAGGCCCCCATACATAAAATTTGTCTGGTTTTGCAGGTAGCCTAGAGGAAAAATAGTGCCTATGGGGAGATGATGTCTCCCCATGTCCTGCATGGACTCAAGTGCGGGTTTTGCTATAATATTCCACACCAGATACTCCCCTAGGCCTGTATTGGCCATTTTAACAATGATTGTTGGCGATTGAGGGGGAGGAAATGGAAGTTATTCCTGAGTCCACTCCATGTCAGGTGAACTAGGAACCTCAAATTCCATTCTTCTAGGCATATCCTCAGTAGATTTCCACTGAAAGCAGGATGATATGGAAACAAAAAGTAAAATCCAAGATGTGATGCAAACGAAACAAAAGATAATGCTAAATCCTATGAATTGGAAGTGCATGAAAGGAAAGAGGCATAAAAAAATTGAAACCAAATAGAAATCCAATATGGAAGACAACCCTTTTTATTAATATGCTTCCAAACTTGGTTACAATTTGCCTCCTCCCTTTTCAAGGGCTAGGAGCGTTAAATGTGTTCTTGTCACATCAATGGATGCCATTCCTTCTTTCGCGTGCCCACATGTAAAGTGGGCAGATAAAATGTCACCACCACTTGTGTTGATGAGTCTTGAATCATTGCTTCTCCTATAATTTTGATACCCTACATTCAAGGAAATAGAAAACATTCAGTAGCACCTGTAGATAAAATATAACATGTAATCCCCACGCCTTCAATTAGCACATGCAAAATATAAATGAAACGATAACTGAAATAGATCCAAATGAATTGAAAATTTTATAGGGACATAAAAACATCACAAGGAAGACACTACAAATGTAACAGTTAGAAAATTCACCACAGATTCGTATTCGCTCTAGGGCGGGACGAATAGACCTGCAACAAAGTGTCAAAAAGCACTGTCCCAAATGTCACATTCAGGAAGCTCCAAATCACCTATAAAGTTGGGTGTTAGATAAAAGGGGGTATTTGGGGAAGACCTAGAAGGTCATATTTTCCCAATTTGGCCTCTATCACCGGGAATTTGATGATGCTACCTGCATGTTAGTAAATGCGGGAAATGATAAAAACATGATCAAAAATGCTCAAAACGATGTGAAATTTAAATTACAACCTATCTAAGAAGTATAGAATCATATGAAAAAATAATATAAAGGAAATCTACCACAAATTTATAATCGCTCCGGGGCATGGCGATTAGGACTGCAACAGTGCAGGGGGCACCTGGGGGAGTACGCCCACCGTTTTGGGCCCGATTTTGGCACCAATCCACTTGGGATGGGTCCAAAACCTCTTGTGGAGTGTTTTTGGAAAATTTGGTAGGATTTTGTGGCCAAATTTCAGGTTTTGGTTTCGAATTTGCGCTTCCAATAACCACCCTATGACCTCCTTTCCAAAAGAGATCAAGGATGTGAAAGGCACAAATCAAAAGGTGTGTGTGGCAGTAAAATGGTAGCACTTCATTACTCAAAATTCTCCTTCTCTATATATTTTGAGGTGAGAAGAATCACCAATTTATAGACCTGACGGTCTCTCTAAATGAGCATGCAAAGGAACCACTTGGAAATCATGCCTTCCCAGGAGGGAGAAAATTCCTCCTTGATTAGGGGCTCCATGACTATCCCTGTAACTACCTCTAGCACTAAAAAATGCTCACTCACACTCCCATGCAATGAAGGAAGAGTTAAGTGGCGGATCTAAGATGCCATTTGTCAATATTTGACTTTTTTCCTGTCAAACCTGTTATTCACCCCACCCTAGAGTGAATACTGCTAATCGTCCCTGGGTGGAATGAATACCAATTTGTAATCATCCCTGGGTGGAATGAGTAGAGAGCAGAGTGCCTGAAAGGTTCCAAATTGACCTTTGACCTTCCAAAACTATTGTGAGAGTGGTTAGGACCACTGTTTAACCTCTAAGGGTTGCCCTGGGGGCTATGTGTGTCAATGCGATCAGTGTTTACAGTCACGTAATCAGATTTGTGTTGTATTGGTGT
>JAQPPZ010008646.1:0-18295 GCA_028583015.1 Wollemia nobilis | reverse complement strand
TGAAAACACGAGATTCCGAAAACAAAAAGGATAGACTAAAAATGCAATGTAAACGAAACTAAAATAACGCTTAAACCCTATGTTATTGAAAAATGCGTAAAAAGAAAGAACATGAACACAAGATATCAAAGCAATATAAAAATACGGCCCTTTTATTGATATGCTTTTCAAATTTGTGTTACAATGCGTCTCCTTCCTTTTTAGGGGATAGGAGCGTTAAATGTTGGTCTTTTACAACTTGTTTCAGAATTCCTTCTTCCGCGTGCCCACATATAAGATGGGCGAACCAAAACGTTGTCGCCGCTTGCGTTGGTAAAGGTAGATTCCTCGCTGCTCCTCTAATGCTGAAAATCTGCGTTCAAAGAAACAAACAAAGAATCAGTAGCACCTGTGTATGAAAAATAAAAGATAAATCTAACGATGGTTAAAATGAGTCTAAATAAACTGAAAACTTGACAAAAGCATAATCATGAAACTAGCTAAATACTACAAAAGAAATAGTCACCAAAGGCAATAAGGCGGGGGGTGCCCGAAGGCAAACCACCCGCGGGTGAAACTTTGTTTCGACACCAATCCGCTTGGGATGGGTCCGAAACCTGATGTGATGTGTTGTCGGCAAATTGGTAGGATATTGTGGTCAGAAAAATCGGGTTTTGGTTCTTGATTCGTGCCTTCAAAAGTCACCCAATAACCTCTCTTTCGATTAAGAGATTATGGATGTTGAAAGCACAAATCGCAAGTAAGTGAATTAGCAGCACTTCGTCGCTCAAAATGCTCCTTCTCTGTATATCTTTTGGGTGAGGAAGCTCACCATTTTATAGACCCAAGGGGTCTCTTTGAATTAACATGCAAAAGTGTTTCTTTGCATGAATGCTTTTTTGTGAAGAGAAGACTTCTTCTTGATCAAGGGCTTCTTAACCGCCTCTTGTGCATGTCTTTGTATGTTTAGAAAAGCTCACTCGCACTCCCATGCAATGAAGGGATAGCTAAGTGGCAAATCTGAGTTGTCTTAAAAAGCTCACTCCCATTCCCATGTAGTGAAGGGAGAGTCAATTGGCAGATATGAGTTGTCAAAAGAACTCACTCGCACTCCTATGCCATGCAAGGAAAGCTAAGTGGCAGTTCTGAGTTGTCATGCGTCGAGATCTGACTTTTTGCTGGTCAAACCTGGCGTTCGTCCCACCCCAAAGCGAGCGCTGGTAATCGTCTCTGGGTGAAACGAGTACCAATCCGCACTCGTCTCTGGGTGAGACGAGTACCAATCCGCACTCGTCCCTGGGTGGAGCGAATAAGTAGCAGAGTGTCTAAAAGGTGCCAAATTGATCCTTGACTTGTAAAACTATTGTGTGAGTGGTTAGAACCACTGTTTTAACCTCTGGGGCTGCCCTGGGGGCTGTGTGTGTTAGTGCGATCAGTGTTTGTTGTCACATAATCGGATTGGTGTTGTTTTGGTGTCTACAGATGCCCCTTTTTGGAAAGCGCTGCACATGGTGCAGTGCTGAGCAAAAATAGATAACCAAAGCACTAATGATTAGGGTTTCTCAGTAACCTAACCAACTCTTGATGCCCCAAGTATGGAAAGGGCACGCATTCTTGAATCCTTGCTTCTGACGAGCTAAGGAACTTAAATCAAGCATTAACCTGGTTCGGTGAGGTATTACTTGAACTTAGACATTGATCAGTCATGAATAGGCAAAGGGCGCAACCTTTTATCCACGTGGGAACCTTGAGTTCATGATTCACGAATGCCAAGTATATGATCAGTTTGTGATAATTGCTTGTTTGCTGCCCCAAGCAGGGGCGCGATTGTCTTTTGCAATGATCCTTTGAATGCGTGTCATTTCCAAGATTGGGTATATTGTTGTTGATTGGCAACTAAGTGTGACTACCCCCTCAAGCGACGAATCGATGAGGGAATGACCGACATGAGAAAAGCGACGAGTCGCTTGACCCAAGATGACTTAAGTGAGGGTGCCTTCAGATGTTATCCGATGCATGCTCGAGCAGTTTCCCGATTGTTTTGACCTATTTTTGGTGGGTGTGAACCCATTTTGGGATGCCATTTGGGGTTAACATTGGCGAAAATCCGTCTTCCCGTGGAGCGGTCCGGCTATGGTAGCCTTCTTGGGGAGTAGGATAACGACAAGGTAGACCCCGACATCAGTTTTCTTATGCCAAGAGGTTAAGTGCAAGAGCACTTTTGTCCGACAATTTTTAGTGGTTTTGTTGGCATTTGTCATTTTTATATTTTGGTTGTTTTTGATTTTTTTTTTTTTTTTATTCGTCTCGGGGGGACGAACGCCATGATGGTACTCGTCCTGGGGTGGGACGAGCGCGCCTCCGAGGAAAAAGCGCTCGTTCCAGTCAGGGACGATTACCAGCAAGCAAAAAGGTATAAATATGCGAAAATGATGGATTTGGCTCATTTGCACTGTTCATCGATTGCGATTTGGAGCTCTGGGAGGAGGAGGTAGATTTTCTGACGCGAAACGCTGCCGGATTTTCCAGCCACCATGAGTGCACAGACCGGGTCGTCGAGCGGCGGAGCCGAGGCGAGACCAGTAAGTGCACTATCTCCTCGAGTTTGAATTTGAAAAATGCAAATGTGTTTTTATTATGTTTTTCTTTTGTTTAAGACATGGAACCCTAATTAATTAAATTAAAAGGTGAATGAATTTGATTTAAAGACCATGAAACAAAATAAAACGTGGATGCAAACCGATGGAAACTTAGATGGAAAACCGTAGGATAAACCCAAAATGAAACTTAGAGTAACACCTTAGGGTAACCACGGTTATAAAAATGTTTTTTTTATGTGAATGGTAAAACTTAGGTCGAAACCGTAGGTAAACCATGTCCATTTTTTGTTATTTTTATGGAATTAAAAATGAAAAATGGATGAATTTTTTTGTTGAAATGGTAAACTTAGGTAAAACCGTAGGTAAACCATGTCAAATTTTTGTTATTTTTTGAAAAATGGATGAATTTTTTTGTTGAAATGGTAAACTTAGGTAAACCGTAGGTAAACCATGTCAAATTTTTTGTTGTTTTTGATGAAATGTAAAGATGAAAAATGGATGAATTTTTTTGTTTGAAATGGTAAACTTAGGTAAAACCGTAGGTAAACCATGTCAAATTTTTGTTGTTTTTGATGAAATGTAAGATGAAAAATTGATGAATTTTTTTGTTTGAAATGGTAAACTTAGGTCGAAACCGTAGGTAAACCATGTCAAATTTTTGTTGTTTTTGATGAAATGTAAGATGAAAAATTGATGAATTTTTTTGTTTGAAATGGTAAACTTAGGTAAAACCGTAGGTAAACCATGTCAAATTTTTGTTTTTTTTTTTTTTTTTTGTAATGGATGTACATGTGAATGAAAGATGTTACTGTATAGTTATGCATTTTTGTATATGTGATGGTAATTTGATGCATGTTTTTGATGTGTGTTATTTTTTGTGATGTGCAGGTGGTGAAGAGTCGACATCGGGTACCGACTATTTTTTCTAGTGCCCGCGAGGCGTTGAGTGCGGAGGATCGGGAGTGGCTTGATGCCTTAGGGCTCAAGCATGTGGCTCGGTTGGAGGCAGTTGTTGCGGATCGGGCGTACTTTACAGCTTTGATCAGCCTATGGGATGTTCGGACGAACACCTTCCATCTTTCGACAGGGGAGATGACAGTCACCTTAGAGGACGTGTATCGGATTCTTCGGATTTTGATAGACGGGGTTCCCATCCGGACGACGCCACGAGGCCAGAGGACGGCTGTACCGACTCGATATTTTGGACATGGGGAGGATGTGGATGGGATGAGCTCGTTGGAGAAGGCGGAGCTGGATTGTCAGATTGGGGGGATTCTGGTACGATGGTGGTATGCGAGGGGAGTGTTGGGAGTGAGGCATGCACTACTCATGAGCCTCATTTCTAACATGCTCCTGCCAGACTCGTCAGGAGCGAGGTTCCCATGGAACCTATTGGAGGTGGTGTGGCAGTTAGTGGATTGTCCGGTGACAGAGCCGGTGATCATGAGATGGGGCCAGACGCTCTTGGCTCAATTATATGATGAGTTGTATGAGGTCCACTGTCGAAAGCGAAAGGGGATTGGCTGTAGTTACTTGTTGCAGTGTTGGGCATGGCAGCATATAGCCGTAGAGCGACCACGAGGGCTACCCTGGACTACACGGGTTGACATGGTGGACAGAGATATTGGGTATGGTGCTTTATGGTATCGGTCTGAGGAGCGAGGGAGAGTCGACGGTTTGCGGGAGACGTGGACCATTATAGAGATGCATTGGCATGACTGACTCTAGGAGATGTGGTGTGGAGGCCATATCGGGATTGTCCCGCATGGCCAGAGGCTGATGAGTGGCTTCGATGGGTCCGAAGGGGGAGATGGGTCATTGGACGACACGGGACGGAGCAGGAATACTTTCATTATCTTCGAGTGACACGACAGTTTGGGGTACGCCAGGGGTTGCCTGGGGAACCCGTAGTCTATCGACGTCGAAGCGATGAGAGGACTCTAGCTACGTCGATCCTCGAGCCGCTAGGGGAGGAGGTGGATACAGTACTGGACATTCCAGACGTGGATGACGTCGGAGTGACTATCGAGTACCAGGAGTGGTGGACGCTCCGGCAATGGCGAGGTGAGGGGCCATTGGGAGGGGATGAGGCAACGGGAGGCAGAGAGGGTGCAGAGGCACCAGGAGAGGGTTGGGGAGCTCCTGCTGATGTGGACATGGTGGAGGTTGCAGATGTAGGAGAGGACTTTGGTGATGAGGAGCAGCCAGAGATGCAGGATGCTCGGAGTAGGCCGATGCTCCAGAGAGGTCGACGCAGCCGGTCGTGCCGGGGGATACAGAGGCGGGGTTGCGCGCTGAGGTAGCACGATTGACGGAGGTGTTACGGAGGCGAGATGGAGAGCTTGGGGAGATGGCGTAGGAGAGGGATCTCCTACGGACATAGTTGGTAGAGCGGGAGAGCGTAGGGGCTACGTCTCACCGGTAGGAGGGTGATACGGATGCTGCACGGGAGAGGGATCTCCTACGGGTGCAGCTAGCACAGCGCGATGATGCAATCACGTACTACCATAGGTGGGAGGCAGAGTGGAGTCGACATCGGTGAGAGATGGAGGGCGAGATTATCCGCCTTGGTGGGTGAATACCAGAGCCTCCGACGAGTGGCTCATCGTATCGGACGAGAGACAGCGGGACAGAGCAGTCGACATCATCCCGTCGCAGGCGACGAGATGAGGGAGGCGCTAGTGGGCATGATGCAGGGGCGAGCAGTCACCCTGAGAGGTCCCAGAGGACCGATACTATAGGGGGTAGTTCTCGTCGCACCGATCCTGCATGATCATGGTGGCCGACGCCCTAGGCTGGGGGTTTTTGAGTTTTTGGATTATGGTAGCGAGGTCCGAGGACCGGTGCACTGTAGCCTACGGGCAATTTTGTTATGATATATATATACAGATGACTCTTTTTGGTGTTTATACATTTTTCATGATTTATTTTTATGTACATGTTTTTATATTGATGTATGCATATGCGATTATGAATGCGATGGTTCTAATTTGTATGATGTATGCATATGGAATGAATGAAATGAATTGTTGATGATTTGTCAATGCACCATAGACTGTACAAGATTTGACTGACTTGCTATAGTAATGGGATAACTTTGTGGAATGCTTGTGCATGTGAAAACTTTGTTTTTGTATTTTGTCTATTTTTTGATGGTGATGTACGGAATGAAATGTACCGGTTGTTTGAAAATGTAGTTAAGCTTTTCTGAGATGCAGATATTTTAACTAACTAGCCAAGACTGTACATTTATCTCGCAAGACTTTTGAACAAGGTCTAAATCCGACTTGAATTTAACCAAGTTATTTCACATCCCTGTGTGTGCAATTGAGTTCGTTTATGTGTTATTCATCAGGATACCGCCAGTGCCAGATGGGCTTTCAACCGAACCTGTACTGAGGATCACCTAATTAGCTCCACTAACTCCTTTATTGTATTTAGTCAGATTAATCTGCGATGCTATCTAGGATACCATAAGCTAGCTCATCCACATGCAAACATTGATCTGTACACAAGTTAATGTGACAGATATATCGTCATGCGGGAGGTTTACCGCCATTGACCGATAGGCTATCAACCAAACCGGTACTGAAGCTTGCCTCATGACCTGTCGAAATGCTGAGAGTTCCAGGGATTCAAGTTTGACTCCCTTCTTTTCTTCAATTGTATTGGGATACTTGCTCCTTTGTAGTGATAAAATCACTGTTTATTTTTGTTTTATTATGTTTTTTTTTTTTTGAGCAAGGGATTTGGATATGGAGTGATGAGAATCACTATTGTTTGTGCCTTTTGATGTGTGCACTGTAGGATGTCAAATTTTAGTGTTTTGACGTTTTGCAAATTTTTGATGTTTTGCAACTTTTGAGAACTTGGGATTCTTGGGGAATTGGGTAGGGAGGATGCTTGTCCTTTTGCCAACTCTCAGCATTCTTAGGGTCATTCGCACAGGGGGATGAGCAAGATAGCCGTTTCGCTTATGGTGACCTGGATTACTTTGCAGGTTTCATCTTTCGTTCACACAACTTAGGAATTATTATATGTGTGTTAATTTGTGTTGGGATGCTACGTAACAAGGCGTGATCCAAGTAAAACTTTCCCGTGTAAAATCTGCTTAACTGTGTACAGTTTTTGGCTAGAAATTTAAAGACAGCTGAATGACGAAAACCCTATATACATTAGGAGACAACTGACGATGCTAAAAATGGCGATGGTGCTATTCTAGATGTAGGCGTTTATGAAAATGGATCTGATGTGGAAAAGGATGGAATTTCCAAGTAATGACTGTCTATGGTGCTTTTGACTTGTATGACCTAGCAAATATGCAATGTATGGATGCGATGCCTAATGCAACCTATATTTTTGTATTTTGATTTTTATGAGAATGCATGGAATTGGAATGCAATTGTTTTTGTGATTTTGATTTTTATGAGAATGCATGGAATTGGAATGCAAATGTTTTTGTGATTTTTTTTTTTTTGAGTATGCATGGAATTGAAATGCAATTGTTTTTGTGATTTTTGATGATTATATTGTTTTTGTTTATTTTTGAATATTTATGTTGACCAAGCAGTTATGGTAACGCTTGGAGCTTTTGGTGTTGACCAAAGGGTTTATAGATACCTTTGGGGCATTTAGGGATGACCAAGCGATTATGATAATCCTTGGAGCTTTTGTCTTGACCAAAGGGTTTATAGATACCTTGGGGCATTTAGGGTTGACAGGTTATGATAATCCTGGGTTGGTTTGACCAAGCGATTATGATAATCCTTGGAGCTTTTGTCTTGACCAAAGGGTTTATAGATACCTTTGGGGCGTTTAGGGTTGACCAAGCGATTATGATAATCCTTGGAGCTTTTAGTTGGACTATGGCTCTCTAGATGTGGAATGGCCTCAAATGAATGATGTTCAAGGGTTCTGTTTCCTTGATTCCTTCAAGAGAGGCAAGCCGGTATGTTTCGGGTCCTATTCTACTGTCAATGATGTAAGGACCTAACCAGTTTGCCATGAACTTGTCCCGTAGATGGGACGACAAATTAGAATTCTGTTGGTTCTCTTTTAAGACCAAGTCACCAACCTAAAATTCCCTAAGGTGGACTTTCATGTTGTATGCTTTCTTAAGTCGCTCTTGATAGATACGCAAATGCTCGAGAGCATTAACGCGTCGTTCATCGAGCAACGTCAGTTGATCTAACCGGGCCTGCCGCGTAGTGTCATCATCGATGAACTCTTGCATTGAAATGCGTAGGGAAGGGATTTCCAACTCAAAAGGCATGACTGCCTCGGAGCCATACACCAACGAAAATGGAGTTGCCCCAGTGGGCGTTCGAATGCTGGTGCGATAAGCCCATAGGGCAAGCGGGATCTGAATGTGCCAGTCTTTATGATTGTCTGCAACTATCTTTTTGAGAATGGCGACTAGCATTTTGTTTGACGCCTCTGCTTGCCCATTTGCCTGCGGATAATAGGGTGTTGAAAAGCTATGCTGAATCTTGTACTTTGTGGTCAAAGCACGCACATATTTATTCTTGAATGGTGTCCCATTATCTGACAGGATCTTGGATGGAATACCAAAATGACATATGATGTTATGCAAAATAAATTCCGCAATGCGGGATCCAGTCGTAGTGGTCAGCGAAATTGCTTCCACCCACTTGGTAAAGTACTCTGTGGCCGTTAAAATAAACGTGTGATGACCAGACGACGTAGGGGAGATCTTTCCAATTAGATCAAAGCCCCACTACGAAAAAGGCCAAACCGATTGAATCGGCTGCAAGGCCTGAGAAGGTACGTGTGTCAAATTAGCATGGTGTTGACACTTCACGCACTTCTTCACATATGCACAACAATCTCGCTCTAAATATGGCCAATAATAACCCATGCGAAGAATGCGCTTTGCGATGGCCATACCGCTGAAGTGGCCACCACATGTACCATCGTGAGCTTGGGTGATCGCCCAAGCGGACTCTTGTTGGTCCAAACAATGAAGGAGGATTCCTTCATAATTTTGATGATACAAAATGTCTCCTAACAAGACATGCTTTGCCGCTTTCTATTTGAATGATCTTTTCATGGCTTGTGTCAATCCAAGTGGGAGGTTACCTAGCTTGAGGTAATCCCGAATGGGTGTGTACCAATCTTGCTGATCAAAAACCTCGATAGTATGAACGGCCAATCCCTCTTGAAGTCCATCCCGAACAAAAGCTGAGCGGGAGAGAACTTGTAAAAACAACGTGGTGTTGCTAGTAAGAGGGGTCGGGGAGAACAAGGACCCCCAGTTGGCTTGAGTCAAACAATCTCGAATTCGAGAGAACTTATCCGGAGATGGTTCAATCTGGATCAGGTGGATTCCTGGCGTCAGATCAGAGCTTGCACGCTCCATCGTAGATTGCGATAATGTTTTAACCTGAATGGTTGTCATTTCACCAGAAGGGTCTTGCGGGATGAGTGACCCCAAGGAGGCCATAGTATCCGCAAAATGATTTGATGATCGAGGGAGTGCCTCGATGTCATACCATTCAAGTTGTGCCAGGAATTTGTCCACAAGGGCTTTGTAGGCCTACAAAACTGGACATTTACATTGGAATATCCCCTTTACTTGATTGACAATTAACAACGAATCACCAAAGATGTTCAATCGTTTAATGTTCATGGTGATTGTTGTCTGAAGACCTATGAGCAAGGCTTCGTATTCTGCATTGTTGTTGGTGCACGGGAAGTCTAATTTAAATGACAAGGGCATTGGAGCACCTTGTGGAGTGAAGAATACAATTCCCGTGCCACCCCCTTGCTCACATTTAGAACCATCGAAGAATAGGGTTATGTCAGCCTGTGACTCAGGCTCATCAGAATCTGGCGACTCTGAAACATGGAAGACCCCATCATCAGGTAGTTCAAAAGTCAGAGGCTGATCGTCTTCAAGAGGAGCCTCAGCTAGTTGATCGGCGATGACTTGACCTTTTATGGATTTTTGTCCAATGAACTCTATGTCAAACTCCGTCAACAACATGATCCATTTCGTCGTGCGGCTACTATGATAAGTACGACTCATCATGTATCGCAATGGATTCTCCTTAGACACAACATACGTCTTATTACTGAGCATGTAGTGGCATAGCTTTTTGGTAGCAAACACCACTGCCAAGCAGAGCTTTTCAACGTATGCATAGTTAAGTTCATAACTGACCAGGGTGCGGCTAAGATAGTATGTAGCCTGTTCTTTGTGAAGTTCATTTTTCTGGGATAGCATGGCGCCCAGTGCCACCTCAGTGGCTGAGATGTATAAATAGAATGACACTCCTGGTCTAGGTGGTGCCAATACTGGCGACGAAGCCAAGTACTATTTAATGTCGTCAAAGGCGGATCGGCACTCGTCATCCCAATGAAATGTGACCCCCTTATGCAATAATTTATTCATGGGTCGGCATTTGTCAGATAACTGCGCTATGAAGCGCTTGATCGACGCAACCTTTCCCTGCAGACTCCTGAGCTGCTTGATGGTGGTTGGGGGACGCATTTCAAGGATTGCCTTGACTTTGTTTGGGTCGACCTCGATTCCTCGTTTGGAGACTATGAAACCCAAGAGCTTTCCAGAGGTGACGCCAAAGACGCACTTCTTGGGGTTTAGTCTGACTTTATGTTCAATGAGGCGATCAAGGACCTTGCTCAAGTCACCGAGGTGATCTGGGCGCAAAAGAGATTTGGCCAACAAATCATCCATGTAATCTTCCAAAGTTTTGTGCATGTAATCATGAAAGATGTACGTCATGGCACGTTGGTAAGTGGCGCCAGCATTTTTAAGGCCAAAAGGCATGACCTTATAGCAAAATGTCCCCCAAGGCATTGTGAATGCCATTTTTAGTTGGTCCTCGGGATTGATACGAATCTGATTGTATCCTAAGAAACCATCCATAAGGGAAAGCATTTCATGGCCCGTTGTGGCGTCTACCAACGCGTCGATGCTTGGCAAGGGAAAATCATCCTTAGGACTCGCTTTGTTAAGATCTCAAAAATCGGTGCATATGCGAATCCTCCCGTCGGGCTTCTTGACAGGAACCATGTTAGACAACCATGGAGGATAATCCACACAGATGACAAACTGGGCATCCAACAACTTTTGTAACTCATATTTTACCATTAAGGCCACTGTTGGGTGCATCTTGCATAGTTTTTGCTTTACTGGCTTGATTGTCGGATCAAGCGTTAAATTATGCGTGACTAGCTGTGGGTCTAGTCCCGACATATCCTTGTATGACCATGCAAAAACCTCCTTCTTTTCCTTAAGAAGGGTAACATAATCGGCTCGCTCTTCGGGGGAAAGACTTACCCCCAGCTTGAGAATCCATGGATTCATTGGATCTGTGCCGATGTCTACATCAGTCGTTGCTTCGACCGACATATGGGATCCGTCTTCCAACTGGTGTGGAATTGGGATCAGATGGATATCGTTTGCTGAATTAAGATCATCATTAGGAACGTCAAGTTCCTCTTCAACATGGAAGACATCCTGAGTCTGTCCTGGAGTGAAATGAAACATCCCACCGCAAGGCCAATACTCGATGGAGATGGTGGTGTGTCGATGTGATCCCAATCTATAGCTTCTATGTCTAGATGCAATGATCATGTTGGATTGGCTGGATCATGGATGGGGGTGGTCAAGTCAATGGAGATCATGTTTATGAGATGATGGTAACCTCCATTACCGCAAGTGTGATAACTCTGACATTCTGGATGTTCTTGGTGCATTGGATCTGGCTCTGTAGGCACTGGCACAAAGGGATCAGCCCTATGCGTGGACCTACAAATAGGGTCTGCCCTAGGCACTGATGGTTTGATAGGGTCTCCAGGCGGAAGATGCTCTCTGTATACCTGGAGTGGCGGGTGCAGTAATTGCTATAACTACGTCGGGTTGAGATGCCACCTATGTCTTGGACCTATGTGTAAGTGTTCAAACATGTCATCTATGTCCAAAGGATATTGTTGTTGTTGAGGTAGCCTATGCTCACTGGGATCATTCAATGGGAACATCATCAGGAAGCTTTCCTGATCATCATTCATTGGATATTCGTGCGAATGATCGTACTCCGACTCATCTTCAGAAGACCCTTCGTGGTCTTGTCCATCTTCCCCTTGTGGGTGAGTCCATGAGGTTTCTCCTTGTTCGGCCATAGGGAAAGGGTTGTTGAGGTCAACAAGGTTATTTGTTTGTAATGGGAAATAATCCCCCAATGTATAAGTTGTATTTGGATTGGCATATGGATCCGATGCCAACCCATCCTTGTTGCCTATCCCTAGGCTTTGCATGTTTTCGACCAAGATGTCGAGGGGCAAAGGGTGATTAAACCCTACTCCTGACTTGTCATAAGGCATTTGGTATCTTGGTTGGCACAAAACATGCATTCCTTGTTCATACCTGCCTAACCCGTATCCATGCCAATTGCATTGGCTAAGATATCGTAATGCGAAGTCTGGGTTAGCCAGATAATTGACATCTTCCACAAAGGGATCTTCATCTTCCTCTTCTTGTCGGGAAGGTTCAACGCCATGATCCAGGCCCCCAAAAATAAAGTTTGTCTGATTAGGTGGGTAGCCTAAAGGAACCACGGAGCCTATGGGGAGTCGAGGTCTTCCCATGTCTTGCATAGACTGAAGTGTGGGCGTTGCAACAACATTGCGCACTATATACTCCCCCATGCCTGTGTTAGACATCTCAACAGTAATCGTTGGCGATTGAGAGGAAGCGAATGGGAGTTCTCCTTGAGTCCACTCCATGTGGGGTGAACTAGGCGTCTCAACTTCCATTCTATTAGGCGTCTCTTCTGTAGAGATGTTGGAGACTAGAGGTGGTTCCGCTTCCAGGGGCTTCTTTCCTTTGTCCGTTGGTGTGGCCACCGTAGGTGGCATCATTGTGGGAGGACCGGATGAAGAAGATGAACCCGCCTAGGAATTTGATTGATTTGGTAATGGAGATTCTTGCTTAGTCGGACCCCTTTTAGATGGATTTAACTGGAAATCCACATGCGTTGAAGGAAGGGTCGACTGCGGCATGATTTGCACTGAGTTGCAATATTTAAAAGGTTCCAAATCTATGGGGACCACGTGCACTTGTCCTTCAAATGTATACTTCAAACATTGATGAGCAATTGAAGGGACACACTTCATATCCCGGATCCAAGGCCGCCCAAGCAAGATATTGTAAGCCATCTCACCTTCTAAAATGTGGCACAACGTATGAATGGTCTTTTGTCCCACTTGTATGGGCAGGACAATTGTGCCAACTGTCGAGCATATCGCATCATTAAATGCTCGAAGAGTATAAGTGGAAGGTACAATGTGAGAGGCTGGCAGCTTCAAATGTTTCAGTGCAGCGGTTGTAATAATGTTACTGGACGAACCAGTGTCTACCAACACCCGCTTGTACGGAGTCCCGTTGACCCACGCAATAACGTGCAGGGGTGGATCCGCTACATCCCCAGTCACCATTTTTAACTCATCTTCCCTGAAGGTGATGACTGGTTCGAGTACACTGTTTGACATGCCCCACAAAATTGTTGAACGAATTCGCTTCGTGGGGATGCAACTCAATTGCCTTTAATATCTCCATAAGAGCTTCCCGATGGGGCGCCGATTGTTGAATAAGCTCATAGATGGAGAGCCTAGCCGATGTGGTCCGTAGACTTTGAGTAAGTCTAGTTCGAATCATGGCCACTGGTCTAGGCGGGGGCAACTGTGTAGGATTCGGTTGAGGTTGTGACATGGATGGAACTTCCCTGGTGGCTGTCGCGGGGCAGCTCCTGGGTGTCTCTTGTTTCTTGTCACAATGCTAATCATCCCAACATACCCCTCCATGGGGCAATTCTGTTGCACTTCGTTGACATGAAGA
This sequence comes from Wollemia nobilis, assembly GCA_028583015.1. NCBI lineage: Eukaryota > Viridiplantae > Streptophyta > Pinopsida > Araucariales > Araucariaceae > Wollemia > Wollemia nobilis. The sequence goes on along the minus strand of JAQPPZ010008646.1, from coordinate 4,837 downwards.
GGTTTTGCTTGTGCATCATGTGTGGGTAAAGGATCTTTGAAAACACCCATTTGTTGGTTGTTGGGTGCGATGGGGTTATCCACTACCAATGTGTTATTGTCAATGAGATCTTGCACTAAACCTTTAAATGTCCAACAGGCATGAAGGTCATGCCCTTTCCTTCTATGGAATCTACAGAAAAGATCCTCTCTGTAGCCCTTAGGCTTTGGCGCATTAGGATCGATTGTTGGAATCTCTGGCAGATTAATCAAGTTTGCCGCTGACAAACGGTCAAACAAGGAGTCCCTAGACTCAGTGTATGGTGTAAATTGCCGCCTAGGGTGACGCTGCTGATTTTGATCTTGTTTTTTATTATCTTTCTCATAGTTATTGTGAGGCACCGCCTGATAATTAGCCTTTGGAGGCTGTGTTGCTTGGGCAGGCGTAGGGGCATTGATAGCAACTTGATTGACCGCGACGGGTTTTTGTTGCGTATTCCCTATTTTGGTGCTCTTGTTCCACTCTTTTTTCTTAGGCTTGGCAATTTTGCCATCCTGTATCTTGATCTCTTCGATAACTCTAGCTTGCGCCAGAGCTTCTTCTAAAGTGGCGTATTGCTGCAGCTGCAATAGCACAGAGATCGATCGCAAACAGCTCTTTGCGAACATTTGAGTTAGGTCGGACATAGGAGGGAGGTAGGACAGCTTTGAAAGCAACGTCCTCCATCGATTCCCATATGCCACCATAGATTCCTCCTCATACTTGCTTGAGGCTAGCTAGATCACTTAGTGACGCCTTTTTCTTTGTGTTGAAAGCAAAACGTTCTAGGAATGCGTCCACTAGCTGATCCAAGTTGTAGATGCTATGCTTCGGTAGATGGGTAAACCAATCCGAGGCAGATCCTACGAATGTGGTTATGAATGTTCTTAATAGCAATGCATCATTGTCTTGTATACCGAAGCATTGGCTCAAAAATCGAGTCACATGCTCTTGAGCATCTTCATCCCCTCTAAAGAGTGCCAACTGGGGCAGCTTGAAATGTTCGGGGTATGGAGGTGCTGGCACTGATGGATGCACCGGATGACTATGGAGTTGGCGTAAGGTAGGCTTTTGGGGCCCAGCAGTCTTGAGTTCCATAGTCTCCAAGCGTTCTAACAACACTTTGTATGCATCGGAGGACGTAATCTCCTCCTCCTTGGTTTGCTCCCGTTGTGGGTTGCGGGGAACTTGAGGCCTTTGGAGGGATAAATGGGTAGCATCCCTTCTGCCTTGATAGGGCATTTCAGCCCGCTCTTCTTCTTGGTCATAATCCTCATAATCTTCTTGAGGAGTGTCTGGCCTAGGCCTGTAAACATTGATGGGTGCCCGCGGAGGATGCCCATCACGGTTGCGAGGAGTGGCCTCCCGCTCAGGTCTAGGAGGTCTTAGAGGTAGTGCTTGCTGACGTCACGGAGACCTATCTCGCACTAGGGGGTTGTGCCTCACATACATCTCAGATTGCTGTGCACGAGGGACTGGGGCCTTCTCAAGCGCATTGTTGTGAAGCAATTCAGCTGTCTGACGCTGAATGCGCTCTTGATTAAGGCGACACAAATGTTCTAATTTCTGTTGGTCTTGCCTAAGCCACATGATTTGCGCTTGGCGGGCGGCTAGTTGGGCAAATGCCAAGTCATTTTGTTCCATCGTCTCTTGTTTAGGAGGCCTAGATGTCTCCCCTACATATCTGTTTCGATCATGGTGCTCTGAGACCCCTATATGTTGCTTCCCTCTGTCGAGGTTGGCAGCATTGACTTGAAGCTCTGGTCTCAATGAGCGATCTGGATATAAAGCGGGTGCAGACGTGCATCGTTCCCGCACTGTGTACTATTCTTGAGGAACGTAGTGATCCTCCTCACTCTCTCTGTTATATGCATAAAAGGTGCGGGCAGAATTGTCTTGCCCTGTCGGGAGAACCTGATATTCTGGATATGGTCTACTGTGTCCGACATTAATCGAGGGTAAATTAGGAGTAACAAAATCATATGGTTCCTCCTTTTGGACCCTTTGTTGTTCTAGAGCAGTACACAATGCTTCATCACTAGGCCACCCATAACGAACTTCCAAGGGAGGCCTCGTACTTAGACCAAGTGCTACATATTGGTTATTTTCTTGAAAAGATTGTTGTTGCTTAGGAGTACCCCTTAAGGAGGTGCCTCTATAGTCCTGTCTATTGATGGCATGAGTTGGAGTGCCCCTCAAGGAGGTGCCTCTAGAGCCATGTTCTGCATGGTGTGAACTAACTTGTGTACCCTGCCGCCAAGGCGGGATGGCCAAGTCTTTAGGGCTATATCGGAGACGATTTGTCTCTCTTGGTGCATTTTCTGCAGCTTCTGCCCGTGATTGGGCTTGGCTACGAGTAAACACCATGGTAATGTTAACCTAAAGATGCAAAAATTCTTTTTATGATTTTTTTTATGATTTTTTTGTCTAAACAGAAAATAGCATACACACACAAGCAATGATTATCTCTTTTAAAGATTAATAGTGTGCCCTAAATCTGGTTTAGTGTGTTTTTGTTGTTTGTTTTGTGTTTTTGAAAACTTTTTATGAAAACTGTTTAAATGCAATTATGAAGGCTCTTATGACTCCCAAAATGGTCGCCCCTTCAATATACCATTGTCGGACCGATATACCAACCTCTCTATATACCCGCCCTTACGTGAGGGAGACTATAGGTACGTGAGAGCAGATGATACGTGGAACATAGGCGGTACGAAAGGGGAATCACTCTGTTTATGACACCTACCATAGAAGACTTATCCTCATGCGCTAGGAATCACCCTAGCTACACTCGGTCAGCTTTCGTCAGGATTTACGTCTAGCAACAGTCGCGATCGGGGTAATGGATGCAATATCTCAAGCCAAAGTGATAATGGAATCCACCTTTGGTCTTGCTCAAGGGTTGGGGTTTTACGACCAACTCCTTGTGTTTAAAATACCACGTGATGTGTGGGGTTCATTTTAATTTGCAAAAATTTGAAACAGGCAAACGAAAAGGAAACTTTCCCTAAGCCATACAAAACTGAAAACCAGAAAACAAAAAAACAAAAATTTGACAGAAGCTTGTTAAAAACCCCTACCTCTTCTCTGCCCAACAGGATGTTTCTGATTTGCTCTAAAAAATGCATAGAACTATACTCGTCCCTGGGTGAGGCGAATATCATAACAGTATTCGTTCCAGGGTGAGACGAATGCTTATTCGTCCCTGGGTGAAACGAATACCAATTCTGTAATCGTCACTTGCAGAAACGAATAACAGTCTGATGATTGAAAAATAGGTACCTGTAATCAAAACAAGCAATTTCAGATCAGAAATCTAACCTAAAAAAAAATAGAGGACAGAGGTCCCACCGTGATCGCCATTGAAAACACGAGATTCCGGAAACAAAAAGGATAGACTAAAAATGCAATGTAAACGAAACTAAAATAACGCTTAAACCCTATGTTATTGAAAAATGCGTAAAAAGAAAGAACATGAACACAAGATATCAAAGCAATATAAAATACGGCCCTTTTATTGATATGCTTTTCAAATTTGTGTTACAATGCGTCTCCTTCCTTTTTAGGGGATAGGAGCGTTAAATGTTGGTCTTTTACAACTTGTTTCAGAATTCCTTCTTCCGCGTGCCCACATATAAGATGGGCGAACCAAAACGTTGTCGCCGCTTGCGTTGGTAAAGGTAGATTCCTCGCTGCTCCTCTAATGCTGAAAATCTGCGTTCAAAGAAACAAACAAAGAATCAGTAGCACTTGTGTATGAAAAATAAAAGATAAATCTAATGATGGTTAAAATGAGTCTAAATAAACTGAAAACTTGACAAAAGCATAATCATGAAACTAGCTAAATACTACAAAAGAAATAGTCACCAAAGGCAATAAGGCGGGGGTGCCCGAAGGCAAACCACCCGCGGGTGAAACTTTGTTTCGACACCAATCCGCTTGGGATGGGTCCGAAACCTGATGTGATGTGTTGTCGACAAATTGGTAGGATATTGTGGTCAGAAAAATCGGGTTTTGGTTCTTGATTCGTGCCTTCAAAAGTCACCCAATAACCTCTCTTTCGATTAAGAGATTATGGATGTTGAAAGCACAAATCGCAAGTAAGTGAATTAGCAGCACTTCGTCGCTCAAAATGCTCCTTCTCTGTATATCTTTTGGGTGAGGAAGCTCACCATTTTATAGACCCAAGGGGTCTCTTTGAATTAACATGCAAAAGTGTTACTTTGCATGAATGCTTTTTTGTGAAGAGAAGACTTCTTCTTGATCAAGGGCTTCTTAACTGCCTCTGTGCATGTCTTTGTATGTTTAGAAAAGCTCACTCGCACTCCCATGCAATGAAGGGATAGCTAAGTGGCAAATCTGAGTTGTCTTAAAAAGCTCACTCCCATTCCCATGTAGTGAAGGGAGAGTCAATTGGTAGATATGAGTTGTCAAAAGAACTCACTCGCACTCCTATGCCATGCAAGGAAAGCTAAGTGGCAGTTCTGAGTTGTCATGCGTCGAGATCTGACTTTTTGTCGGTCAAACCTGGCGTTCGTCCCACCCCGAAGCGAGCGCTGGTAATCGTCTCTGGGTGAAACGAGTACCAATCTGCACTCGTCTCTGGGTGAGACGAGTACCAATCCGCACTCGTCCCTGGGTGGAGCGAATAAGTAGCAGAGTGTCTAAAAGGTGCCAAATTGATCTTTGACTTGTAAAACTATTGTGTGAGTGGTTAGAACCACTGTTTTAACCTCTGGGGCTGCCCTGGGGCTGTGTGTGTTAGTGCGATCAGTGTTTGTTGTCACATAATCGGATTGGTGCTGTTTTGGTGTCTACA